>CAODLS010087559.1:0-25584 GCA_948243855.1 Flueggea neowawraea | reverse complement strand
AAGAAGGAGAAGAAGGAGAAGAAGAAAAAGAAGAAGAAGAAGTTGGAACTCCAGTGCTTGACATTGTACCTGAGAAAACAACAACAAAAATCGATTTAAAAAACACACAATATAAACATCAAACAAACACAAAAACAAAAGAATCACTATGAAAAACTAAATCGATTGACAAAAAAACCCAAATTGGAAAGAAAAAAAATAGAAACCCTAACAGCATAATCAAGAGATACATACATCAAAAAGATAGAGAACAAGAAAACACCACTTATAATGATGACCTATAGAGAATGCTGGTGAGAAGAACACAAAACAATACCGTAGAATCAAACAAAAAGATTGGAGAGAAAAAGTGAGAGAAAAACTATAGAAGAGAGAGCAGTTCCCTAAAAAAGGTGAAAAATGACTTTTAGAAGAAATCACTTTTAAAACACAGTTGTTTCAATCCCAATAAGAATGGAATGACACTCCAAGAAGGGGTGAGTTAGAGTTTTAGCTAGTTAAAAACTTTGTTGGAAATCGTTTACAAACTAAAGCAAATAATAAAGTCTTTTCTTTTAAACAAAATCAAAGTGTAAGTGCAGAAGCAATAAAACCATCAATTCACAAATAATATAAAGCAAAGTAAAGAGAGTAAGGGAGAGAGAAAATCAAAGCCCAATATTTATAGTGGTTTGGTCCTTTTGACATCAAAGCCCAATATTTATAGTGGTTTGGTCCTTTTAACCTACGCCCACTTCTCTAGATCCACTAGAGAATTTTAATCCACTATCTTCCTTGTCAATGTGCATTGTAGCATATCTGTGTGCGTAGATGTGCATAAATATTAATTCCAATGAAGTTTGATTCTCATATATGTGCTTTGCTAAGTCTCTTACTGCATAAGAGCCAGCTTTCCATGCATCAATGTGCTTAGTTCGCACAGTAAGTACTTAATGGTCGGATATCAGCAAGTTTGCAACTTTGTACCTTTTTTGTGGATGTTTTGCATCCATCATCATCAAAACCAAACTCAACACCACTCAGAAACATTTTATATATTTAAACATTTTAGAAATTATAATCTCGTCTTTATCATTTTAGAAATTATAATGCATCAAAAGCCACAAAAGAAAATACATTTTTCGAAAAAAAAAAAGAAAATACATTTGCAAAAGTGGACACACCATGTAATTTCCTCATTAACTTAATTAGAGAAGTTCTTTGTATCCCTAATTTCTTGGCACCGTTGGATTTATTTATTTGAAGTCAATTCTAATACTATAAAGAATAAAAGAACACATGAAACAAAAAAAAAAATTAACCAGTTATTCATCACGTATTTAACTCTTGATTTTGAATATTATTTTGATTTTGAGCTCGGTAAAGTTGGTTCCTAGAATGAATGGAAATTGGGTTCCTTTAGCTTTTGTCAAAGCTAAACTGAATTCTCAAAATAAATTCATAATTGTGTGCTTTATTACATGCTGAGTGCTATTTCCGACCAAGTTGATCTCTCTCGTCTGTGATCACCTTACAATTAATAATCATGGTGCTTCATCGCCCTTGTCCTTTTTGGTGTAGGGAGGTTTTTTGTTCGAGAACATGTGCTCGAGTAAGTGTGCTTTTTCTCAAAAAGAAAAGTGTGAAGATGACCACATGAAGTAAATAAAAGGGGTTTGGTTATGCCTAGAAGACTCATACTCAAATGCGATGAAATGTAAACGAGGTGAAACGTTACCGAAATTAAAAGGAAAAATAAAAACTACAGTAACCGGGTTGCAAGTAAGTAAAAGGAAAGCAAGTAAAACTACTGTAACCGAAGACTATGGTAACCAAGTAATACTAACACTACTTGCACTAAATTAAAGGAAAGCATAAAAATGAAGCAATAACAGTTATTAAAATGCTTTGAAACTAACATGCATTAAATGGAATAAACAAGTCCTAAATGCTTACTTGATCAGCAAAGGAATTGTTAAAATTTGACATGCTTCTCAGCAAACAAGTGAACAATTAAACAACTGGAATTGAAATACAATGAACTAGAAATGAAAGGACTGAAAACAAAAGCAAACTGAGAAATAAGAATGCAAGAGTTTTGGTCTATGATGTCCCTTCTTCACTGTGCTTCCTTGGATATTTATACTGAGAAACTTCGGCGGTTACCCCTAACTTCTCATCCCTCGTTGTGCAAAACCTTTGTTCCCACGTTCTTGTAACCCCATTCTTGTAACTTTCATGTCTGTGTAAACTCTTTAGTCATGGATGTATCCACCTTCCCACGAATAGCCATTTTCTTTAAGTGAGCCATGTGTATCATTGGTTCTTCTTTCCCGAACTCGAGGTTCTACTAGTTTCTGGTTGAGCTTGCATAAGTTATCGATTGGTATACAAGAAGAACAAATAGCCAATTCGAGATCTTTTACCGAAGTTAGTTTTTTTTCCTAAAATCGTGGGAAATTTCCCTTCGTTATCTTGCATGAATCCTTGCATTTGTTACTTGTAGTGACAACGTTTTCAATGCATGACACGTATCGATCCTAATAAATGCGCCTAACACATGCCCCACTCAAAAAGACTTGTCGAGTGGATCGAAAAGACACGACTAAAGAGTTTCTTGTTTACCCAAGTTTTCCATTATTGCTAGGGTTTTACTGCTTATAAATACCTAGTTCTCGTTCATTTATTTCTTCACCTACCTTCGAATACGCAATCGATACTCCCTTATTCCCGGTAAGTCCCCATGCCATTTTCGATTACACTTCTTTGTTTCTTCTTCCTACTTCTCTGAAAATGGCTTCAGAACAATCAAAATCATACAAGTCACCAATGTTTTATCTTGAAGTAAACTTTCATATTTTGTATAGGGAATTCTTTCATGATCCTAGCATGAAAACCAAAGGGGTTCTTTCAGAAATACCCAAATCTAAAGAATCCTTTGTTCGTTTCGAGGACACTACTACAGGTACCCTTCATGATGTCATTCCTATAGTAACTGAGTCAATCTCAAGGGACAATTTGAGGCGAATGGTTGATTACTTCCCTGCCATTGAGGACAAGGGGATAGTATTGGGTGGCAACCTTGAAAATTTTGTTGATCTTTTCAGGTGGGTTGATTCACCACCGAGTAACTCGACCAACTCGCCAAATTCATACAAAGATTGGGTGAGAGATCGAATTCTATCTGCTCTATCCACCAAATTAAAATGAATGAAATTGCTTCACTTAGTGAAACTGTCAACTAAAAGGGAGATTTTCAACTGGCCCTTTCTTAGTGTGCTAGTGGGTTTTTGGAATCCTTATCTCAATCAATTTCAATTCCCAAAAGGATGGATGTCGATTACTTTGTTAGATGTGATGGCTATGATTGAGGTTTCAATATCCAGACCTACACTTACTGCGATCCCTGGTCCCGATATTAAAGGTGAAGCGAAGAAATTTATAGCCAAAATATTTGAGAACCAAGTCCCTTCAACTTACACGACCTTAATACCTGCAAAAATTGTGGAGATTGAACAAGATGGTTTGCTTTCCTTCAACAAGGATATCAACTTTTGGTGGTACTTCTTTTGTAAAATTTTCAGAGCCACCAAATCAAAAAGACATGTTCTGGCTTCCTTGCCTTGGGCAATGATTCTTGAAAGTTGGTGGACCAACAAAGAAGTTGGTAAGATAGGGCTGATCATTCTCGCCTGTGCTTACCATGGCCTATCCTCAGCAGTTCCAGAAAGAATGGCAATACTGATCTTGTCGTTCTAGGTACTCCAAAAATGGGCATCCACCTACTTTCCCGTGTCCGATGAGCTAATCAACCGACCTTGTGGTCGACTAAAAAGAACTCGAGTCACCCTTCCCGAATACATCGAATATTTAGGCAACTTCAAATTAATTTGTCAAGGAGTTTTGCTCGACCAATGGTTTCCATATCGTTGGCTAGCTCTTGATCATCCAGTTCGACTTCTCCATGATAGAACCACAAACATCTCAACGTGGCAAATGATCCTGACTTCCAGGGACCTTCCTATTATGGCTTCTCTTCATTCGGGTTCATTACAATGGGAAAACAATATATGCCCAATCTATTCAACAAGCAGTTTGGGTTGATTCAAACAATTCTCGGCCCCTTTATCAAAACAATCAATCAACCATGGGCCACACAAGATGGAAAAAGGGTTTTTGGCTCGACCCTAGTAGTAAGGGAGCAAGAACGACTAAAGGGATTAAAAAGGTTTACCTTAGCACGAGAAGTTGTATTCTTCCTAGCGTGACTCATGCCCTTCGAACACTATGAGAAAATTTCTAGAATAGATACTTCACCTAAGGTTCGGATTTTATTTAAGGGATTTTTGTCTGCCAAGGTACCTTCTTTCCTATATCTTTTTATCATCTTTCTTATTCTGAATTTACTTTCTTCAAAGCATCCGAATATCCTTAGGAAAGCCATTTAAAAAGCCCGAGCAGCGAAATTCAAGAAGCAAAGTCACAAAAGGAAAGATTATGAAGGGAAGGCTAAGTATGAGCCGAAAAGAAAAAGAAGAGAGTTATAGAAAGTCAGGGCGTTGATGCCCTTGTTGCCAGTGATGACTCTATGAGGCTGGAGGACATGAGTAGAGACCCTGAGGCTATTCGGGGTTTGTCTCCTCGAGATAAAAAAAAAAACCACGATTCCTTCTATTCCATATGCCCGAAAAGAACCCGAGGTTCAACAAACCATAAGTTTCTTGATCATTTGGATTTGTTTATATCCAAGTCATAAATTATATGACATTCTTTTGTATAGATCTAACTTTCCAATATTAAGATGAATGGATGAACCACATTTACTAAAGGGTCGGGTGATAGTTCTAAAGTCGATTTCCAAATGTCCAAAGCCAAGTTTTTTCTCATATGTCTTCATTGTCTTGCACCAAAAGGCACCCGAGAGATTCTTATGTGGCTGTTATATACAACTTAAGTGGCTTCTCGGGCTCTGGTGCTACCATCACAGGTGATTTGGCCAAGTATTCCTTGATGGCCTCGAAGGCATCTAGGTGTTGTCGTTCCTAGACAAACTCCTTGGATCCTTTAAGGTATAGAATCGGCGAGAATAATCGAGTTTTACCTACAAAAATTGGAGATAAACCAACACAAGTAATTGAGATGTCCAAGAAAACTCTGCACATTTTTCTTCGTTCAAGGAGGTTTTGCTGCAATTATAGCATTGGCCTTTTTTGTTTAATTTCAATTCCTCAATTATGGACCAAAAAAATGCAAGAAGTTTCCCACAAAAACCCTGAATGCGCACCTTAAAGGATTTAACTTTAAGCCGTGAGCACGGATTCTTTTGAATGCTCGAGTTAAATTCTTGAGGTGTGCTTCCTGAGTTTAAGATTTAACGACTATATCATCGATGTACACATTGATGATATGTCCGATTAAATAATGGAAAATAGCATTCATGGAACATTAGTAAGTTGCCCCTACATTCTTCAAATCGAATGGCATGACTACCCATTCATAAATTCCTAATGCACCTGTGCAATGGAAGGCTGTCTTATGGATATCTTTCTTGGCCATGTAAATTTTGGGGTACTTATGTTTAGATCCCGAAAATAAATGCAAACCCGAATCTTTCCATTTTTTCTCTTAATAAGCACAATATTAGAAATCCATTCTACGTACCTAGAAGTTCTTATGAATTCGGCCCTTAAGATTTTTTGGATCTCCTACTACATTAACTCTGTGACTTCCCCAGCCATGCTCCTTGAGGTTTGCTTGATCGGTCTTGTGCTTTCTTTTATTGGGAGTTTATGCTCGACCAAAGTTTTGTCCAAAACTGGCATCTCGTGGTAGGCCCAAGCAAAAAAGTCTTTGAACTCCTCTAGCATCTGTACCAGTCTATCATGGTAGGCCTTGCCAAGTAGGCCACTAATCCATGTCATTTGAGGTTTGCCCTCAGACCCCAAATTAATTTCCTCTAGGGGGTCCCAAGCCTGAGGCTTAATATTTTTTATTTCTTGAGTAGTCTTAAGAACCACAAGCTATTGCATGGAAGCCTAGATGGTTGCCATGCTTTCCTTAATGAACTTATTCATCAAAGGTGAGGTTTAAATGAGGCTTTCGCTGCCCACGCCCAATCACCATCACAGTTAACTGGCGGATAGTTTCTCTTACCTCTGGTGCTGGCCACTCAGCCTCAACACTTTTGTGGCTCGAGGCATTGGACTTCGAGACATCTTCTACGGTTACCCACTCATGGAACTCCTTGTATTCAAGGAGAAGAGGTTACGTAATCTCATCAATATAAAATCAAAGCTCCACCTACAATACCAAGATCAACAACATAAGTTTCGGTGTGTTTAACATCAGTGTCGGTGTACACTTTTTCGACAGTGTCACCATGAAAAAACATAAGCCTTTGGTGAAGGGTCGAAGGAATACATAAGTTTATATAGAGCCAATCTCGGCCAATTAAGGCATGAAAAAAAGGTTTTTTTTATATCTACAACATAGGACATCGCATTACCTTCTTTTGTTCCTACTTTCATGGGAACGACCAAAACCTCAAGTATTCAAGTTGTGTTTCCTACGAAGCTAAAGACATTTGAGTCAGAGAGTACAAGGTCCTTTTCGGCCTTGTGTATTATAAGCAACATCTTAAGAGACAGTAGATTTACTACAGCTCCCCCATCTATAAGGATTTTCCTTACCAAAACCCCATTAATGTTGGTCTTAATGTACAACCCTTTAAAGACAATCCCTTTAGAAAGATCAGGCTTTTCATATTGAATATACTTACCCAAAGTATGCTTTAGTGGAGTATCAGTCTTCTAGACTGCTGCCACCTCGACCACTACAGTCGAAGCATCATCTACGTCTTCTGCCTGGATGTCTCCCAATCTAGCCCAGCTTTGTAACTTAGTGGAAATGTAAGGACCATATTGCATTCGAAGTTCTTACTTTCTCAATTGGTGGGAAATCGTCTTTGAGGACTTGGAAATCCTCATCGTCCACTATGAAGTTGGTATAATATTCCGACTCAGTTGTGGTTTTCCTTTGTTCCTTAACTCGGTGAGTGTTTGCTATAGGTTTGCTCAGGGATGCCATTTTGGCATTCACCAGCTCTTCGAATTTGGCCTCTTATTTCTTCTTGAGCTCGACCAACCACCTATACCATTGACACTTCTAGGTTCTGCTCTTCTTGTAGGGCCTTGGTGGTGAGACTCGCGTGGTTGGTTCTGGTTTGACCGCCTTCTAAACCCCTTTTTCAAGATTTTTTGACTTCCAAAATTTTATCTTTTTTCAAGTTTCATACTTATGGAGGAATCAAATGCCACCTTGATTTTAGGCCTTCGAGGATGCAGTTGGAAAGGGAAATTTTCATATGGAGTTAACTTCGGCTGCTTCTTTTGGATGAATCTCGAGGACTCCTTCTGATGCAATAAAGGTCTGTTAGGTTTTACAGATGGCCCTCTAGCCGAGAAGAAAACTTCTCCTTGTAGGGTGACTTGTCAGGTAACCACCATTTCTTTAAGCTTTCCAATACAATGGACGTATAAGCCAGCCGCCAAGAAAATAAACCCGGCACCATATTGGATCTTGACCAATTTAGCACCTTGTTTGCCCTCAGACTTCTTCTTCATTTGCTCTTCTCTCCAAAACTTAAAGTTTTAGTGAGTGATAGATTCTCGACGAAATGGGTTTTGTCGAGGTTCCTTAGGTGTAAAGCTTAGTCCTTATGGATGCCCCAAGCTTAGAACTACCTCCTCCTCATTCAGGAAGTCGTACTAGTTGTTATCTTAGTGACTCCTTAAGAAATGCAAAAAGTCATTGTACACGTCAGTAGTGTTCAGCGTGGTCACATGGCAGCAGCAGTAGTGATCCAGCCCAGAATCATCAAAATATAGGAATCAAAGAACTCTTATATTGACCAGCCGGTTGAACACAGTGGTAGCCACTCGAGTGACCTGAGTTACTTTCGAAGCTTCCTGCAAATAAGGAGATAACTCGATTAATGGACATTCGAAATTATGTGGAAAGGATACTATCTACCCATATATCCTCGTTAGACTCGAAGAACTCTAGTTCCTTGGATTCCACCAAGTCTTACACTGTATTACGAAATACAACACAATTGTTCGTTAAGTGAGTCGACGAACTATGCCATTTGCAAAACTTCTTCCCATGCAACTCCTTGGGCTTAGAGAGTTTGTGGGTACCCTTGATTTTAATTCTCTTGTTGTCCAAGAACCAATCAAAGATCACATCCGCCTTACCCAAGTTGAACGAATACTTCCTATTTTCTTTCGATTTAATGCTGATTGAGGCTTGAGCATTTTCCGGGCTAAAGGTCCGCGCATTAAGGGAATTCCTCAAACATACTTAGCCACGTCAACTTCCATTTGAGAAGGTTCCTGATGTTCGAATGATTCAATCGTAGCCATTTCTTAGTAGTATGTTCAAACATGGTATTCTTTCTAGCATTCTCCTCTTTGAGAATTGCCTCAAAATGATAGGCTTGCTCGGTCAGCTCATACAAATTGTGGAACCCCATTCCTTCGAATTTCTTCCTTAGATCAAAGTTCAGACCATTTTATGCAAAGCGGAGAAACTTGCTCTCGAGAAAATTAGATTGACATCTAATTCTTGCTTGCCTAAACCAAGTGAGGAACTCCTCAAATGACTCTCTAGACTTCTGTCTCAAACAAGCTAAGTATGCCACTATAGTTCCAAGATCACTTTGGACAAACTGAGCTTAGAATGCATTCTGCATATCCCACCAAGTGAAGATAGAGTTTGGAATCATGTTCATATACCAATTGAGAGCGGTTCCAGTCAATGAATTATGGAACAAATGCATCTTTAAGAAATCATTCCCGAAGACCTTGCCACACTGATACGTGAATTGGGAAATATGTTCAAGGGTTAACATCTTTCCATATCTGAATAATAAGTAAACTTAGGACTTTACATCCTCGAGAAAATGAGCAATCCCTATCTATATAGTCTGGATATGGTTCCCTATAAACTGGTTGGTTGATGTGTTGCAACTGAGGTTCGTACATATGTTTGATCATGTTGGTAAGAACATCTTGGTTAACTCCTTAGACTGGGTTAGTAACATAAGGAGAATTTCCTAGGTTGGGTCCTCTTGTGCCTGGAAAAGGATATGTGTTGATCGGGTTTGTCACATAAGTCGGGTCAGGAAACCCTGCAGGTTAAGGAATTATCCCCGAAGTGCTGTCAGAAAGATTGTTGTAACCTTGTTGAAGCAATCCAACTACACCAGCCTGAGGTTTCCCAGGCATTATTGTGTTTGCATACACAGGGATTCATCTATTGTTGGTATTTGGTGGGTCATACGTCAAAGGTGGGACACTTGGAGGCGTTGTACAACCAACTGGAGTAAGAGCTGTTGTTGGAGCCAAGGGTGTATTGTCGAGAACTCAAGCAGTGTAAGCCAAAGTGGATGGCTCAAAAGCTCGGTTAGTAGCAACCGACAGATATCCGAGCAGTGGATCAGGCAGTCGCCCTAATGAAGATCCTAAGACGACAGTTTGCAAAAGTGTTTCCTCAAGTAGGCGTTTCTCTTTATCTGCCTAAGCCTTGATCTTTATCTCAACATCTTTGATTATTTGCCTCCCTAAAGGTGCTTGAGAATCATGAAAAATGTGACCCACATTATCAATCACTCGATCTCCTTGGCATTATACTAAGACATGCCAATCATTCATCCTTTTAGAAAACTCCTCTATGTGCTCTTGTGACGACTTGAGTATAAAACTGGTTTGCCAGGCCTGAACAGCCCTAACTTCCTTAACTAGTCCATTGGACACCTATCTGAGTTGGCTTTACAGCTTCCCTGTTTGAGTATCCATATACTGCTCCACTTCATGCACTTTATTGCTAATGGCTTGCTCAAATTTTAGCCTCCATTTTGCCCTCTTTTCCTCAGTTGCTTGTGAGGATTCGACTAGTCTGATGTTTATCAAGTCCAATAATCAACCATATCGGCCTCAGGGTAGGATTAGAAGTTGCTTTCTCCATTGGACTATGACCCATATTCGGCTAAAGGGACATTTTGTTCCCTTAAAGTGGCCAATAGCTATTGAGGTGAAGTCATTTATTGACCCTGGTCCTCCTTAGTTTGAAGTGACAAATTCGCACTTCAGGTCACTTGTTGTGCCATTCTTCGAGAACAATCTCCTACTATGGTCGCCAAAAATATGTTGGGAGGTTTTTTGTTCGGGAAAATGTGCTTGAGTAAGCGTGCTTTTTCTCAAAAAGAAAATAGTGAAGATGATCGCCTGAAGTAAATAAAAGGGATTTGGTTATGCCTAGCAGTCTAGGACTTTAATGTGAAGAAACGTAAACGAGATGAAACGTTACTAAAATTAAAAGGGCAAATAAAAACTACAGCAACCAAGTTGCAAGTAAGTAAAAGGAAAGCAAGTAAAACTACTGTAACCAAAGACTATGTTAACCGAGGAATACTAACACTACTTGCACGAAATTAAAGGAAATCATAAAAATGAAAGTTGTAACAGTAATTAAAATTCTTTGAAACTAACATGCATTAAATGGAATAAACAAGTCCTAAATGCTTACTTGATCAGCAAGGGAATTGTTGAAATCTGTCATGCTTCTCAGCAAACAAGTGAACAATTAAACAACTAGAATTGAAATACAATGAAAATGAAAGGACTAACAACAAAAGAAAACTAAGAAATAAAAATGCAAGAGTTTTGGTCTATGATGTCCCCTGTTCACTATGCTTCCTTGCATATTTGTTCTGAGAAACTTTGGCGGTTACCCTTAACTTCTCATCCCTCGTTGTGTAAAACCTTTGTTCCCACATTCTTGTAAGCTTCACATTTTTGTGACTTTCACGTCTGTGTAACCTCTTTAGTTGTGGATGTATCCACCTTCCTACAAATAGTCGCTTTCTTCGAGTGAGCCATGTCTGTCATTGGTTCTTGTTTCCCTAACTCAAGGTTCTATTGATTCCAGACTGAGCTTGCATAAGTTCTCGATTGGTATACTCGAAGAAGAACAAATAGCCAATTCGAGCTCTTCTACTGAAGTTAGTTTTTCCCGAAACCGTGGGAAATGTCCTTTCATTATCTTGCATAAATCTTTGCATTTATTACTTGCAGTGATTGTGTTTCCAATGCATGACACATATCGATCCAAATAAATGCGCCTAACAAATGGGAATTTTATATCCTAAGTTAAATGATGGATCAAGCTTTAAGCTCTTCATTTCCTTTTATCTTAGAATGTATTATTGAGTGGGTTTCCCTTAACAAACTTTTTCAATTGTATAGGCTGTGGGTTTCTGCAATAACAAAAGCTTTTTGATAAGATTCTGTCAATAAAATTAAAATAGTTTTACATCCTTTTTCTATTTTTTGTTGTTTCATCCTATCGTCATGGATTTCTACTTTCCAACTGATCAAGATAGATTTAACTTGCAGAGAAAAAGATTCCTGAGAGCTCCTGAAGGAACTAGCTACGTTTTTGAATTAGAGGTACATTGCATCTATTCCTTTCACATATATCGTCCTTTGGGGAATGATTCATATCTATTGTTAACTTAATTTTTTTAAAATGCATATCCATGTTATTTGTATAATTTGGCACACAGAGAATGAGAATGTACAAGCCTTATTTATGTTATAGCTTTTTGAAAGAAGATGTCTCTTCTTTTACCTTTTCTTTTTTTCGTCTTTAATCTCATATCCATACCTTGTTCGTTTGCCCTTTTCATTCCTCTAAATATTATGTAAAAATTATGAGATTGTGGAAGAATATTATTGTGCTATCTCTGATTCCGAAGCAATGATGATTGAATGTGTTGACATTTAGTTTGGTAACTTGCATTCTTGGAGAGTTATAAAGCTAAGTTCGATAATCCAACTGATTCAAAACAACAACCTTTTTCTTTTTCTATTTCTCTTTCTTTTGATCCATTACAATGTGAAGCTTATAGCTTTGTTATTACAAGAGCAATTGTGAAACCTTTAGTTTCTTGGGTATTATGTCTAGAACTTTATAAAGTGTAATACAATTGTTTGTAGTTACAACATAATGATTAGGATACTTTGGAGACATAATATCAGCATAACATTAAGTGTTCATAATGTTAAAAGGAAAATTTGTATCTACATTTGGTGTATGGTTGTGCTCATACATTAAACAAATAAAGAGTGAGCATTTTCCTTGGGACATGCTCTAGATTGGGTTAGTGGATCCAGTTTTCTATATTTCATTTTCTAATATGTGTGAAACATGAGCGGATCATACACCAAATATAGGTAAGAATTTTCCATGTTAAAATGATGAGTAGTTTGGAAATTGTAAAAGACAGAATAAAAACTAGCAGAGAATCCTCTCAAATATATCTTTGTTGGTATAGACTTGTGTTAAGTTGCTTCAAATAGGATCTAATTACGGGTCTTAACACTAGACTTCCTAAGTGGCTCAAACCCTTATTAGGCTCTATGATTACTCGCAATGAATAACTTGTCCTTGATAGAGTTTCTTCTTGAAAACTTTTTGATAAAATGACTTGCTTGATTTTATTAGCAAAATACAACATTATATATAGGTGCCAAAAATTACAATGAGTTGCCCTAAATAGGGAATAACAATTAAGGCAGATACCTAATAGTATAATGAATCCTAATTTGTTGAAAATTAGTTCCACAATTAAATGAGATAGAAGTGATCTGTTGATTCCCATATAGCATATCTAGTTGGACAACTGACCCACTACACCAAAAATCAGCAACCCCCTATTAAGATGAGATAGTAAGATAGCTTGAGGAGTGGGCAACACCTTAATAGCACAAAGAGGAGACAAGGTACCCAGTGCCATAGGTGGAGAACCCTTGTCCAACTGCGGCAAAGAGACATGGAAGACATCTTGAATGTGACTTTCCAGTGGCAACTCCAATCAAAAAGCAACAACACCCACCTTAGCCAACACCTTAAATGGCCCAAAATACTTTAGCATCAGCTTGGTGTATTTTTGTTTGGAGACAAATAATTGGTTGTAATGATGAAGATGCAGCCACACCCAATCACCAACTTCAAAGGACACAACATGGTGGCTTTTGTCATATAGGAGCTTCATTTTCTGCTGAGCCTAAAGAAGATTATCATAGGTAGCCTGAAAAATGTCATCTTTGTCACAACCTTGAGTTATAACATATATTTACAAGCATACATGACATAAAGCACATTCATATGAATATATATTTGAATATGCATTACATTAACATCATCAGACATTATAGAAAGCCTTTTGATGATACGTGAGTGAGTCTAACAATACATTAGTTGTTTTTATTTGGTGAAATGAGATTAGAATTTCCTAGAAATCTTATAGAAATACTAAATGGTGCACTGTTGGGAAAGATAAGTACTAAAAGTAAAGTAGATGCAAATGAGGGTAAAAGTGTCGTTTAACGATCTTGCCGTCTTTGCTTTTATATAAGGGCCAATATCTTAGATTTAATAGTTTAGAGATTTAATTATAATAATGAGCAATATTTTTAGTACAAGGACCAAATTGAAAATAAGCACAAAAGTTTTTTTATTGGACCTTTAATCAACCTTTTATCACATGACACCTCATACTTGTATTAAAATATGATAAGAACAAAATAAAACCATATAAATCTGGAAAATGTCATGGTCATCCATGAGAGAGGGCACAAAGGAAAGGAAAGAAGTGTGATAAGAGAGGATGAAGTGATTAGGTGTGAAAAATTCGTTGGAATGCTAGGACATTACCGAAATCGTGTCGAAAATAACTATTTCTACATGTTTTGCTTCTAATACACCTAGGTACTTGATTCTATGCCTTGTTATCTGTTTATTAATCCTATTAGTGTGTGTTTGTAGTTTGTTAGTTAGATAATTGCATCAGAACGTGGTTTGAAGATAGATTTGGATGATTTGGTTGATGGACCTGTTTAGGAGTTTAATTTCTGTCCGAAATTGCACTATTTTGTTCAGGTTCTTAGAGATGGATTTTGACAAATCTTAAAAAATGATTTTTTTTTTGGAAATTATGTATTCTATGCGTCTGTAAAATCTTATGGTGATTTGAAATGTATATAATGAGTTAAGGTGGTTGAACTGAATGTTGCTCCGAGAGTGCCCTATTTTTCAGTAACATTGTCCCGTTTTGATCTCTTGTTTTGACAGCCATAAAGATGTAATAATTTGATGGTCAAATAACAAAAGTTTTTGATATATATTTATATAATATTTCTACAAAAAAAAATTATAATTGGACTTGAATAATGAGATTTAGGTTTAATATACTATACGTTGTCCACTTGAAGTGATTCTATTATAAAGTTGTAATTATGAAACACTGCAAGACTATTTTACAATGAATTAAGGGCTCAAATTTGGTATACATACAATATTATATGTCTAGTATATGTGGATAAAATTTGATTGCTCAAAACTAGAGAACAATGGTACTGGCCAGAATGGTATAGAACAAAATATTTTGTTATCTTAAGTATAATGCTTCTTTAGATAATTTTGGGACATTTTCCTTTTATTTCAAATGATCAAATGCATCATGATAGATTAGTAACAGAACATTATATGCATTGCATATATTTATAAGTTACAGTGGGTATAACTCAAGTATATTGATGAGTGCTCATTCATACATATTCGTATATTTACATTTACACTATTTTGTAAAAAAATTGGAATATATTCATGAGATATGGTATCTTAGCAATATTTATTATATTTTTTAGGTCAAGTAATGGTGTCCTAGAGAAAAAAAAAATGAAAGCAGGCGAAAACAAAGCTTAAATGATGATTTCTTAGGCTTTTGGGATAAGACACGATCCTCCTTGACGAAGACATGGCCAAGTGATTGATGTTGGAGACCGTGTGATGATTTGTGTGCAATATCTTCAATGTTTACCAAGACACGGTCTAAACCAAGCAAGACACGGTTGTGTAATGAAGTCATAGGCAGTATATGGAAAGACACAGCCGTGGTGGTGACTGTGTGTGGGTCTGGCACAAACACAAATTTTAATTAAGACACAGACAAAATTTTAAAGAACTGGGCATGTCTTTGCCTGTGTCTTGCCAAAAGTGTGATTGCAGGCTATTTTAAGTGCTTCATGAAAAACCTAAGGGAAGGGCACCATTGTACACCCAAAGGATGCATTTTTTAGAGGAAAAACATTGGGTTTTAACAAGAGATCGCTTCCGGAGTGGATTTTACATCAAGATCAAGAAGATTACTCAAAGAATTGGAAGGTCTTATCATGGGTTCTCTTTCTCTCTCTAGATTTCTTCTTAATCCTATTTTTTTATTCTCTGCAATTATGAACTAAATCTTTTGATGCATCTAGATGTGATGAACCCTAGGATGTCTTTATGATTTGGATTGTGTTATTTCATTCAATTATTCAAGGATTGTGATTCATCTATGATTATTCCATGTTATCGTTGAATTGATTTTGGATCCACATCGATTTGACATTGATTCATGCATGAGTAATCGAGAGGTTCTTCATGTGGTAGATCACTTCGAAATGAAATAATTTGCATGCAAATCTAGAGATAGGTCGATATAAATCCTCTAGATTAAGGTCAAACTTAATAGAGGAGTTCATAAAATAATAATGCAACATTGGGGGTTTTAATTAGGAAGATATTCTAATTAATCAACTTGGCATTAGAAGCTAATTGACTCAAGTGGGTGGTTAGAATAATTTATGAACTTCCATGGTCTAATTACTTGAATGAATGTTTGAATAGCACATTACCTAAGCTTAGATCATTCTAAGGGCATTCAACATAACATCTAGATGCTACCTTTACATTGATTAACTAAGTTAACTCTTCCTTTGCGTTTTTTGTTCTTTTGTTTGCAAGTTGTTTAGTTTTATTTCAATTCAGTCCAATTAATATTGTAGGTTAGTTAATAGAGAGATAGTGAGTAGCTAATAATAGTAATCTTCGTAGAATACAACACTTGCTACTCAAGGTCTACTTGCTACAGGTGATAGATGCACTTGCCTTTAGTGTGTAGGTGTAGGCCAGATGGATACCATATATATTATAAGATCAAGAAATGTTGAGAAGGATCTCGAGGAAGGTACCAGAGCATAATATCTGTCTTAAAAATGTGAGTATAAACTGAAGATTAGATTCAAATATGTGTTATATGATTTGTGGTCATATTTGTGTTTTTGATATGATTACTTGGACAAATTGTTGAATCATTGAATTTACGTGATACATGTTATATGTTGAGAATTTTCATACGGTTTATTATATGGATATGTTGATAATTCCAATTGTTTATATGAAATGTATTACTTTTAAATGGATATTGATTATCAATTGTTTCACATGTTGATGCATTCATACTGGACTTAATAAAGGCATTGTGACCATAATATTTTTGTATTCATAAAATATACACAATGGGACTTTCGGGTCATATTTATATTGGATACCTTTATGTCATATTCATACTGGAGACATTCAGGTCAAATTTCATACGGTGTCGGCTGGACAATTACACAGTGGCATACAAGAATGTCGGGCTGATACATTGTTTGTGTGGTCATAACATCTAGAATGGAATACAGAGACATATGCATATGTTTATATGGCTTAGTTAATTAATTATTCGTTATATACTTATGTTTGCTTGAGTTTGATATATGATGGTTCATACTCATTGAGTTGTAACTCATATAAAGCACAAATATTTTTCTAGGTTACCACTATTAATAAATCTGTTTGCTTGTTTTGAGCCTAGAGTTTGTTGATAGTAGCATGAGTCATAGGTCGGCCAGCTGGTGCTCTAGACTCTCTCGTTCTCATCATGTGCATATATATAGTTAGCTGAGTTGTTTGGTCTTTTGTGTATAAATTTTTGAAATTGGCTTGTATATAGGACTTGTATTGATGTATATGGTTATGTTTGCATAAGGAAAAAAAATGTTATTTTGTTGGATTTCCATAATTGTATATGAATATATGTGATTACATATCTGTAGTTTTAAATCATATGGAGAGTACAAGAGTATTACAATATCTATCTTGTAAGAGTTGATCAACTGCATCAAGATTGGTAGATCAAGCTATATAGGAAAGAAGGCAGAGAGGGTCTGGACCATACGCCACATGAAAGAAAGTGGTGCAAAGGGCTGAGTGATATGAAGTGTTGTAGCAGTATTTGGCCCATGTAAGCCAATTAACCCAAGTCTTCAGGTTATCCATAATGAAGCAATATAGATACATCTCAAGAATGCGATTAACCACTTTGGTTGACCATCTAATTACGAGGGATAAGTGGAGGAGAAAGCCAACTTAGTGCCATTTAATTTGAATAAGTCCTTCCAAAAGTGACTTAGAAAAATTTATCTTGATCCGTAGCAATTGTTTCTGCAGTTCATGTAGCCATAATATTTCAAAGAAGAATATTGTAGCTATTGAGATACCTGTGAAGGGATATGCCAAAAGAAGGAAGCGTGCATATTTGGAAAATTTGTCAACGACAACCTGTATAATTGATTTGTCTCGGACCTTAGGTGATTGCTCAATAAAATTCATAAACACATCAAACCAAATTTGTTGCGGCACAGGAAGTGGTTGGAGGAGACCAACTTATGTAATGTATGACGTATACATTGCTAACAAACCACACAAATTTGCACAAAATCTTGGAAGAAAATCATCCCACCTCTTACTGCGTAATTTGGATAAGTCGGATCTTGCTCGAGGCGAGGTTTTAGCTCCTATAACTCAACGGAGGTGGAAAGTTCATTCTAAATAGAGTAAAAAAGATCAGCATGCGATATTGCTAAGTATGGCCCCTTTCGTAGTGGTTGTCATTTTCAGACTAATTCCTTTGCGTCATGGAAAAATTTCATAGTCATTGAGCTAAAATCCCAAAGAATGAGTTCCAGAGTACACAATCGTGTCACCCCTAAGGCCATGTCCAAACCCTCTAATAGAATGGTGTAGAAATCATCTAAAAAAAGTCACCATTCATATGAAAGGTGACAACCTTGCATATTTTCCACCTTGTAGTCTCTACCCATTATCCATATGGACTTGTAAACCAGGACGTTCTAGTTGTATAGGCCCTAGTTGGGGAATAAGCTTTTCACGAATAAATTTGTGAATGCCACAAGAATCAATCAAAATGGATACTAAAATACTTGAAACTTCAGCCTTTATCTACATTGTAGGAGAATTAAAAATCCTAATAGCGTATAAGGATATCGTAGGTTCTCCTATTTCGTCTCCCTCTTGTTCTTCATCAGAATTTGAAACCTCAATCCAGAACAATCTTTTACACTTATGGCCCATCAAAGAAGTCTTATCACAATCATAACACAACCCTTTTCCTCTTCTGTCTACCATTTCAGCTCTTTTAGTTTCTTAAAAATTGGGAATAAGGAAAAATTAGGTTTGTGACTTGGTGATGTGACAAACTCTAGTCCTAGTTGATACATCATTTCAATTCAACTCTTCTGTTATTGTTCTTCTAGTTTTTCTACATAGTAGATGTTAGATAGTTGATATCGTTGGAGTTGTCAAGAATCGGAATCGGACTATGATTAGCGTACGAGACAAACCAAACCAGAGATCCGGCCCATCCCACATAAGCCTCGAAATAACAAAACATCTACCCACATCATATTAACGTACATTGTCTTGCTCAAAAATGCGTCTAATAGTCTTAGTTTTGCAAAATCCAATACCAACGTACACCATGCCTCCATAGCGTACGTTAAACATTCTGTGACATACGTTATAGCTATTTCCAGATAATGTACCTTATCTGTAAAGCCAATGTACATCATGCCCTTGCCAGCTTGCCTCCTCGACGTCTTTCGATCGCGCGCATGTGACGAATCATTCCCCGAGACTCAACAACACCTAACCTTACAAAAATATGATCATTAAACATCTCTAATCATCCATTCAACATCTCAAATACTCAAAGATCCAATCAGAATTGAACGAGGTTCAATCGAAATCGAACAAGGTACTCTGGAAGATCTTATCGAAATCAAGCAAGGTGTTATAGGAGTGAATTTTCTTATCATCTTAGATTATGTCATTGCAGACCTACATGAAGTGAATTTTCTAATGGCAATTTGGACAATTGCTGCAATGAACAACGTATACTCGCAAGTAATGTGGGACTTTTTAGATTGTCCTGCATGTCATCATAATATGTTATAAATGTAAATTTTTTCTCCTTTAACACAAGGTCTCTAACCTTACATGTCTAATCGCAGTGAGATTGCAAAACATCTTTCTCTTCCGCCCGTGAAGCTGCACTACAGCATGCTTGCCGAGGATGCTATCAAGGATCCTGTCAAGGATTGTCAGACAAAACGTGCCAAATCGAATAGTAACTCAGGGGCTCCATCTGCGTAATCTGCTAAATCCTAAGATGTCCACTTGTAAATAATGATGAAGATGAAAATATTCAACAAACTGGAATAATTTATTACGCCGAATTTGAACCGCTCCTCAGCCACCTGGCTTTTGAGTGTATATGAATCCAAGTTGTGCCAGGGAAGGTCTCTTCTGTTAGGTGCCATAGCAGATACGGTTTTCATATGATGTACTATGTCTACAGTAAAAGTATACTATGTCTACAGTAAAAGTACGTTTATTATATGTTAGAATTTTTGTTTTGTATGGCGTCCAAGGTTTGATTGTGGATTTACATTTGTGTAAAGAGCGTTAATGCATAACGTGGCTTGAACTAGCATGGTTTGGGATAATCACTATATTTTCTTTGTTAACGTGAATAAATTCCACATACCCTTGGTGTATGTGTAGTCTATTAAAGAGTTAAATCTATTTATAACACCATCGTGGGCCTAACATAACGGATAGCATGAAAAACATCGACGAAGGTGACAATTCAAATGCATCAATTGCTCAATGGTGGATCAAGTAATGAGACTAAAGAGAAAAAAATTATCAATAATTTAGACTATCATTTAATTCTATTATGTGACACACTATTACTCTACTTTCACTAAAACTATCTTTTTTATTTTTCTCTATTTTTTTATTTTTCTTCTTCAAAATCAATAAAGATTAACAAAAAATTAGATTGGATGGTCCAAAGCACATTAAACCATCCAATCTTTTTAGTTCTCCATTGGTGATTCAATTGAAAAGGAATCTATTGAACTCTCCAATTAGATCACCAATGAAAATATTCTTAGTTTATAAACATCAAAAGGAATATTATTTTCTACTTTTAATGCATTAATGCATGTCCTAACACATATACCAAACAAATTAACAAGTGACACATGAATTAATGTGTGGAACATACAATTACATTTAAGACCTACTAATCTATGTGTCATTTGTTAATTTATTTGGTACATGTGTAAAAACATACCATAAGAGTAAGCAAGAATTTCTCTTTCAAAAACTTGTTTTTTTAATTGAGAATCATCACTAGGAACAAACCAAACTACTAAAAATTAAAATCAACGCAATAAACTATTCGAAAATAGAATTACATGGTCGGGAATACAGCAATATTAAGGTTTTTTAGATGGCATGTGGTGTAATTTTCCCATAAATGTTACTTAGAAGTTGGGCCAAAATTTGTTACGAGTCTTTCCGCCATGTTGGATTGGGTATCATTAAGTGGTAATTAAGCAACACCTTAAAAAAGTTTGTAATATTTATTCAATAGAGGTATAGTATGTTTATTACAGATATATTTTATAATATTTCGTTTCCATATATGTGACTTTTTAGATTCACGGGTATGTATTTTCAAATTTATAGAGTCTTGTTTATATATTATTGGTATGTTGTTGATTTATTATTGACATTTTTCTATATTTTCAAATTCAAAGTGTATTATTTATATATTATTTTTTCTCTATATATTGATTGAATGTTATTTATATATAGTTTATATGTTGTTTATACATTAAAAATAATATATAAACAAATCTCTAATTTATATTTTGTTGACTTGTTGTTTATATATTATTTATGTGTTATTAATATCTTATTTATATATTATTTTCAACATATAAATAATATATTAATAATATATAAATAATATTTAAATTTTAAAATAAAAAATAACATTTGAGACATGGCTTTAAGCTTTTGCTTTTGATCACCACAATGCTGACTCCTCTGCTGACACTTTAATATTCCACAATACTGTGAATCAGAACTACTGGGGAAAAGTTCATATATTGGTTAGCAGCAAGTTGGACTCCATCTTTGGTGATGGCAACGGTGGCGACAGATGTTGTGAAACTTACAGATCTGAAGGCCGTATTTGATTTAACAAAAGGAAAAAATAATTTCTGGTTTGATGGTGATTGGGACAAGTTTCTGAGATGTTATTCAATTAGTGATGGATAAAGTGCTGGTCAGATAATTATATCAGGAAAAAGGAATTACTAAACATTTTGTTAGGCTCATAACTTAGTCAATGCATATAAGCCAAAAAAATTCATCCAAAAAACCTGCAAACCTTCACTAATACAATAAAACTCCTCATCTTAAATTGGTGTCAAAAGCTGCCATTAAAAATGATACTTACAAATTCAGTGGCGGACCAGAGGGGGTCCGGCGTGGTCCGGTGACCCCCTTCACCACCGGCGGAACCCCATATATGTAGTATGGGGTCCAGCCGGCATTTGCAAGACCCCCCGACCGTGAGAGTCTGAGAGAGAAGGGTTGAAGACGATACTGTGGCTTCCTGTATTTTTTTTGAACTCTGCGTTTTAGTCCTCTAGAGGTCATATTTAAAAAAACATCGTTTCAGACCCCAGGGCCTTAAAAAATTATGGAATATGGACCAAAAGCACTTCAGTTCTTTCAAATCCTCATTCGCCACCCTTATTAACTCCACCACCACTCCTCCTTCGACCACGCCGTCGACATCAATCAAACGGTTACGACAAAAATCGATCACAATTATCAGAGATGGTGTTGACACAGAAGCTTCATGAAGCTTTTAAAGGCATAGTAGAGTGGATCACAGGGCCGAGAACTGTCTCTGCCTTCAAAGAGAAGGGAGTCATTAGCGTCAATCGTTTGGGTGTCTCACTAAATAACAAGTCAATGTTGCTTGACTTGGTAGAATAATAATATATTAATTCAACGTATTTCATATTCATTATATTGTAATTTAAAAGACATGTCACTATACTTTTTTGATAATACAATCTATTTAATTTATAAATCTTCTATTGAATCCAAAAGTACATATTTTGGCCCATGAGAAAACATGAGAACCACGAACAGAATGCCCTCGACAATTATCATTCGAGATCCCATATCCCCAAACTAGGGTCAGTCTACACCCGACCCGCAAAAACCGCTCAAACAAGCTGAGTTAGCATCCAGTACGGCATGTCATATGAGACGGACTCAACTCTAATACACCATCTAGAAGATAATGGGCTTATTTGGGAATAGTAACATTTTTTTTTTGTATTTTGTATAATTTCTGTAATGATTGATAATGATTATATAGTAAAAAAATAGAAAAAAAATCTTTTAACAGGATACTAAATACAGAAGATGCTAAATGTTGTTTGTGTCAAACGAGCCCAATATGAGATCAGGGTCGTACTACCTGAAATGTACGTGCTTATCACTGGTGAACACGTAGCAACCATAAAGGATGGCTAGTCCTCACTATTGTGCCCTTGATTTGGGTGCAGCATGTTGCCTGAACTCAAAAATTCAGGTACATATATAAGTCCTCTTATCTCTCCAGATAAAATAGCAACCTCATTCAACCCTAATTACTCTATTTCCTACACTTCACTGTCAAAACTTAGGCATTAAAGAGAAACTTCGATAACATCTGTTGGAAAATGCGGTCCGCCCATGACGGGTGAACCGAACTCGGTTGGTTGATATGTGAACCGAAACCATAGACCGAGACCAATTGGAAACCCCAATTAAGGAGAATCATACTCGATTAGTCAAGGTGTGAACCGGGACGTGAACCGAGACCAATTGACAAGCCCAATTGAGTTACGATTGAAATGGGTCGGTTGGACCCATTAGGTCCGTTAGCCCATTTGGGGGCTATATAAAGAAGTTTTCCTCCTTCTATTAACACAACATCAACACACACACAAAAAGTGAGAGAGAGCTCTCAACCGGAAGAGAGAGAGGTTCGGCCTCCTATCCCGAGTCCTGCACAGATCACGTGTGACATCTAGACTGCGAAACAGTCGAACACTCTCGTTGACATTTCAACCTTGGTTTGCTCGTAAGACCAACATAGAACTGGTCCTGCTATTGCTCCGCTGCAAGTTTCCGCTGAAATCGAAGTTAATAAGTCAAACCTATTTATTATACTATTTATTAGTTAAATCGATATATGATTCCTTCAAGAGTTATGTCAGTTTGGGTTATGGGTTTGTGGTTTTCAAAATTGTAGTTGTTAGAAAAATGGGTTTGTCCATGACAAATTATGGATAGAACTTAAATCTAATTAGGATTTGGCATCTAGTTGGGTCTTACCTATTTAGGATTTGTAATATTAATTGTAAAGGGTTTTGTAAATGTTTTCCTTATTAGAATAGAAAAACACATACCGTTCACACATATATAGGTGTGACAGAAAATCTCAGAATATAAACTAGAAGAACTTTACACATAACTAGAGCAGACAATAAACACTCTCCCCTCACCCTTGTGTGTTGTCGACCTTCAACCCTGGAGAAGAAGAGAATTCCTCCTCATTTGCACACAGTACCTACTCTTGTAAAATCTCTTTTGGAGGTATATAAGTTGCGAAGAAGAGTTTTGCATTCCCATCTTATCAAGACCGTGATTTGTTTATTATACTATTCCAACCAATGTCTATTTCGCTGTATAGTCTGAGGTTATATCCCAAATTATTAGTTGAATTTGGATCACATTAAAAATTCTGTTACGAAAAGAAGAAGCTCAATAATGCCTTAAAATTGAATTCGAATCACACATTCTTCTTCGTCAAATTATCATGCCAACAAACGAACTATATCAATCTTGTAGTCGTATAAACTCAGAAACATTTTTTTACTTCATATTTCAGAAATGAATTTGTTTTAAGCCAATATTGATTTGTTTATTTATGTCACTGGAGTATGATTATTTGAATTCTCAAATATAATTAATTAATTATTAAATTCTTTTGGAATGAAATTATTTAACTCGTACTTCTTATTTAAAAAAATTAAGATGCAACAAAAAAATTTCTCTATCTTTTCTTAATCCCTTAATTTATTATATGGTGGAAGAAAAGGAAGTCAAGTAGCGGCGTACGCACCGGGCCTTCCTGAACTGCTATCGTGCGCAGTTCCTCGGAAACCCCAAAGCTCACAACAAACCATAAAACAGAGAGAGAGCTCAACAGAGGACGAGGAGAAGAAGAGGAAGAAGAAGAGGAAGACAAATAAGAAGGGAGAGAGTATGGGAGATCTCTATGTGTGGCTTATCTCCTTCTTCTTCCTCATAGCCCTTCTTGTCATCATCGTCTTCCAGGTCTCTGTCAATTTTTCTCTTTCATATTTTGTTTTTTCATTTTCTCTTTTTCTGGGTAAAAAATTTGATCTTGCTATGTGCTACGAACTGGGAATGTCGATACCTGCATCAGGGCATGTTTAAAGTTGGGGCTTTTTGTGCTAATGAGTCATTATTTGAATTTGGATTGCAATGAAATTACTATTTTTAGATCTAATTGTACTTTATATGGTAGTTGGTTGCATCAAGAATGGAACTTTATTGGATTTTAAAACTTGGGTTCTTTGTGTTTCAGGTTATTGTTTGCTTTCTAGACACAGTTAGCCAATTTATGGTTTCTAGATGCTAATGTTTAGGATGATAACGCATAGTACTTTATTGTCGTATGTGGATGAGACTGCAAAGATTGATTATTACAACACCTCTGCTTCAAAGAGTAATTGCGGGAATTTAGGTGTCTTTTGGGTTTTAGTGAATATGATGAGGAAAATGTATTGCTTGAAGCTTAGTTTGGCATTTGCACATAGGTTGTTATTGCAGTTTGAGGTACATTATGATGGAACTGTGTGATTTAATGTTTTCATGTGTTTTGTTTTCAGCTTATGTGCTTGGCGGATCTGGAGTTTGATTATATCAATCCTTACGACTCCTCATCCCGGATAAACAAAGTGATTTTGCCAGAGTATATAACAGAAGGAGCTTTATGCGTGTTTTATCTCCTAACTGGGCACTGGTGTATGTCCCTGTTTTGTGCTCCATACTTATACTACAACGTGAGACTGTAAGTTTTCGTTCACACATTGTTTTACTGAATTATAGAGGTGGCATATTTGTTTTGAAATATTATTTCATCTATTATGTATATCTAAATAACCATGGCACTACAAGTAAAATAATAATTATAAAAACGAGAAGTGCACTCAATCTGCATTTTTATATTTGAAGCAATTTTGTTGAATTGTTGGACACATGTGCAACTGATGTTCTGGGATGTAACAAAACAGAGCAATCCGCTAATCATACTTTTAGAAGTCATTTAATAGTTTTCATCCTCACCAATTCATTGGTCTA
>CAODLS010087471.1:0-17547 GCA_948243855.1 Flueggea neowawraea | reverse complement strand
GAAGAGGAAAAGTGCCTACTGAATCTCTGCGATTTAGACAGAAGTTTGCCTTTTGCACTAAGCCATAAGAATGATTTTACTCTTGGAGGACATTCGAATTTCCATAAAAGACTCCAGAGTTTTTCATTTGGAATATCGCATGGAGCAGCACCAGAGGTAGAGACAATCTTAATAGCAGAAGAAAGAGAGAAATTACCTGAATTGGTGTGCTTCCAAACGACTCTATCGTCCTGATCATCACTCAAAACCAGCAAGCTCGCATTCAGTTTATGGAGTAAGGCATGGGGAAGAAGATTCGCCAGGCTGATGGCTCCTGTTCGGACTTTGTGGTGGATTTCTCTCACAGAAAAATTGAGATCAAGCTCTTCCTCTTGAGAAACCATGTGGTTAATAAGGGGGCCAACATCGTCCAGCCAATCATCCAACCAAAACTTCACATTTCTACCATCGCCTATGGACCAACAACAAGCCTTAGAAGCTAGAGAAGAAACCGACATCATACCCGCCCATAAAGGAGACCATTTATGCAGTCGGGAACCTGAAAAGTTAAGCGTTTCACCTCCCAAATATTTGTGGCAAAGAACTTGGGACCATAGGGAGAACGGGTTTGCCAGAAACCTCCAACATAACTTGAGCATATTGTATGCAAATAATTTTATATTGTAAATTATTTGCAAGAAACCTCCAAAATAAATGTAAATTATTTTATATTGTATGAAAATAAATAAACACGTACGGCCAATGAAGTAGATTGAGTGGATTCGGCGGCCAGAGTAGGGGCACGTAGAAAGGCATCATACTGCATGTATAAGAAGCAGCAGCCAAGATATAGAGAGGAGAGGAGAGGAGAGTCATGGTCACTGTCCTACGTGTCTGCATATCTTAAGAAGAACTGTTACAGGTGCCTTCCTGCATGCGAAAAACGACCAGCTCAATACTCGTGTCCCTAGATTTGTAAGGAACCTTCCATCTGAATCAGCCAACGACAACTTATTCATCATTCGCTACCGCTTTATCCAAACTGCTTTTGTAGACGACGCGTCACCTTGGTTTCTGACGGGTTGACAATCAAACATTGGTTGAAAACGATAAGTCGTTTTGTGTGAATTGTCCCAAAGCCCATATTCTCAATTAATTATTGGGCCACGCTCCATTTTTGGGGAAAATGACACAATCTCAGTCGTCAATGGCATTCCGAGCCATTTGGACCGATTTGTGGGTCTCGTGCCACGGCCCACCCACAGCCGGCCATTGCTTCGAATCTCCAACTAGTCCGCCGTTGATTGATTCTAGTATTAAGGTCATTTCTAACTTTTCACGTCAAATTTTACACTAAAATAGTATAATTTCAGCACTAACTATTATTTTATCTCTAATTATTAAATCAAATTTTACATTAAAAAAATATTTCATAAAATATTCTCTCATTCTTTTTTTAATATGTTAAATATATAATTAAATAAATTTATAAATATTGATTATTGTTTATATAATATGTTGTATTGGTTAATCTTTATGTCGGTATATTTTAGTTAATCTTAAACATTTATGTTTCTTGGTTAATTTTTATGTCGGTATGTTTTTTGCTTTTATGTTGTATTGTTCAAACTTTATGTTTGTATTTTTTTAATCATATCAATGTCATTTTTAATTTTTCTATTATGAAATTTAAATGCTGAATATAAATGAGTAAAAATTTATATAATTAATTTTTATCTTATGTATTTAATTTTTTTTATTATTAAAATATACATCATAAATTATATTCACTATACATTCTAAACAAATTTTCATTTAAAAATATTAAAATTTAAATTTAAATTAAAAATATAATATATAATACTAAAATAAAAAAGGAAAAAATTATTATAACCAATTTATAATAATTTAGTTGAAAAAAATAAATTATTATAAAAAAAATAAAACAAAACAACGGCATGGTGCACCACTGTTTTTGGTGCTACATTTGGGTGCTACATTGGACCATTTTTGCACCAAAAATTACACTATTTTAGTATTACAGTGGTACATTGAAGATGGTCTAATGGCAATATTTCTATGTTTGTTCGTTCTTATACACTTGATTATTTGTAGAGTATTGGCCAAGTTAGTCTGTCGGTAAAGTGCAGATTACCTTTTTGTTGCAGGTTAATGACACACTCATTTAGTCATAATATTCACGAAGTTGATACCACCATCATTTTAGTTGGATACATGAATAATTTTCGAGAAATTTTTAGCTCGAAGTATGTCTCTAGATATACACCAAATTAATTAAAATTTAATATGTATAAAATGATTTTTTTATTTTATTAATGAATTTTATCTTTACTTTTTTGGTTTTTTAACTAACCCTAGTTAACCCAAGTTCAAAAAAAAGCTCCACTGCCGTATAAGAGCAAATTGATTCCAGAACACCATTATCATCTATCTGCTTCAACTCTGTTTTATCAGCACAGATGCACCAATTTATTATTCTTCATTTTATCTGTACCAATAATTGTAACTTTTTTTTTTCTTCAAGCCAATAATTGTGTAAGAACATTTTGTGTAGAATCATCACAGCAAAATAAAACTCATCTTTCAAACATCAAGAATCAAAATCTTAAAATTTAGTGCAGGAATCATCAACCGTCATAGCCACCACACAAGGTCACCACCACCACCACCACCCTGAACCATTAATCCTAAAAACAAAACAGAGGTAAATTTGTGTGGCTTATTTCTTCTTCAACCTGTTCTTTCCAAATCCAACTCAAGAACAAACATCATCTTCACCATCCACTCAAGATCTGGATTTTTTTTCTTTCTTAGTAACAATCAATTACATACAGAATACAAATAAAGGAAATATATAAAAATTGGAGTCAGTTCGTCGCAACAAAAATGAATTTTTTCATTAAATCTAGACACAGTTACAATTAAAAGAAAATATAGCAATCAATCTCAAATACCACTGTAAGATCCTCTCTGACAATCATTTTCATCATCACGCAGGTACCCATACGGCGTCACTTCGATTTCACCCCCACGAGATCGTTCGTACTCCTCAAACGGCATGCAACAGCACCAAAACGACACCGATCCAATCCTCAAAACGAGAGCGTTCGTACTCCTCAATATGTCTACATATAAATATGAGAGAGTGCGATTTTCTAGGTCTTCTCCAATTTTTAGAATTTGGCTTTCTTAGATCTGGGTAACTGGGTTGGAGGCCAGAGAGAGACGAGAATGGTGGTGGAGAGACAAGAACGACAGTGGAGTTTGAGAAAGAGAGATACGAGAATTGTCGTGGAGAGATGAGAACGGCAGTGGAGTAAGCAGAGAGATGCAAATGGTGGTGGAAAGTAGAGAACGACAGTGGAGTTGAGAAAGAGACGTAAGCAGGAGAGAGAAAGTTAACTTGGGTTAGGTTTTTTTTAAAAAAACAACTGATGTTAACCTAGGTTAATTAAAATATTTATTAATAAATTAAAAAATCATTCTACACATGTTAAATTTTAATTAATTAAGTGTATATTTAGAAATATACACTAAATTTAATGAAGATTTTTTCGTCTGTTTATTGCATGAACCGCCAGTGTCTATGGCATATTCCTTTTCTTTATTTACCATAAATACCTCTACAATTTATTTTTTAAAAAATACATTTTCTTTATTTTTTTTTGTATTGTATAATTTATTTTTATTCAATTTATATGAAACAAACACCCTTTTTTTTAAGTTTGCATTAAAGCAACAATTTTTAGTTTTTAAGTTATTTTCTTTTTCTAAATTATGAGTTGTTCAACTCTTAAGGTCTAAAAAGATAAAGAATATGTTTGATGGATCGAAAATGAGATATTATGTAAATTATTCAATTTTTCAAAATATGCATTAAGTTGTGTTTAAGTTAGAAATAAGTATTAGAGTTCCGAATAGTTTTCCTATTGACCTGATCAAATCAATATAATATGTTTCGTGTTTAAATTAAACATTACTTGATTTGATGTATTGAGTGTGACCACCATTTTTTCCAAAAACCATTCTCTCTCGTTTACAAAGTGGCTTGCTTGTAGCTAAAAATAGAGGATGAATATGAGTGGCTCCCATAAGACATCAAATTCAAACCGCAAATAATAATAATAATAATAATAAGAGTAATTTTCTTTATTCTACAAGGACCGTCCAATAGGCTAACAGGTTTGAATTTGCAACGCTGATTGAAAGTTTCTGTCTTCACAAATAGTAGTCACAAAATCATTATCGTATTTGTTGCCTTGAGTTTTAGTTTTATGGCTAGTGCTTAATTACGTGGCCAGAATTTTCTTTTATTTTTGGCTTTTGTTAGTAAAGTTAAGCTTTATTGGAAAAAGCGGTTCGTCCATAACGGGTGAACCGAACTCAGTCGGTCAATGTGTGAACAGGGACGATGGACCGAGATCAATTGACGAGCCAAATTGATATGGACCCGTAAGACCCATGTGCTAAGCCCATTGGGCCTACAGCTCATTTAAGGGCCTCGTGTATTGATTTGGTGTTTTTGTAGTGAGGAATTGATAGAAGTATTAGCACAAAGATTATATATGTTCTCTCACACCATTTTTACATTCTGTTAGGGTATTTATAGTAATTCCATCTAATATGACCGTTGATAGTGAGCATATGATAGTTGGAATGCATTTCTGTCAGTTGTAACTTCTGGGTTGATGATTTACTCGAGTGACACCTTTTGCTTACTCGAGTGATATGATGCATTGATTTCCATGACACCTTTTGCTTACTCGAGTAACACTTCTTGTTACTCGAGTGACACCTTGAACTCTGCCTTACTCGAGTGACTCTTATTGCTTACTCGAGTGATATGGCACATGGATTACTCGAGTGATACCTCTTGTTACTCGAATGAGTAGCTTCAACTCATATCTCATTCCTTTGTTCTTCGTGCATTACTCAAGTGATGACTTGGATTACTCGATTGAAATAAACTAGGCACAAATGTTACTCGAGTGAATAGGCATCTTACTCGATGGAGACTTTGACAATATCATTTTGTTCATCATCAAAACACATAAAGGATCTTTAATGTTGATCACCCATTATCCAACATTCTCTGCCTTGTTAATTTCTTTAATGGTTTGTTCTTCAACACCACATCATGACTTCTAACAAGCTTCTTCTCAACTAGATCATAACACCGATATCCAAACTCATCTTGGTCATAACCAAGGAAAATACACCGTCTTGTCTTAGCATCAAGCTTATACCTTTCATCCTTAGGCATATGTATAAAGCATTTATAGCCAAAAACTCGTAGGTGATTATAGGTAACTTCTCTACCATACCACACCCTGTTAGGAACATCATTCTGCAAAGTAACAATAGGGGTTAGATTAATAACATGTGCAATAGTGTATAGAGCCTCACCCAATAAGATTTAGGAAATTTTGTCTCTAAGAGCACACATCTGACTCTCTCCACCAAAGTCCTATCAATTTAACTGAGGAGTCTTAGGAGGTATCTGATGCTTAATTCCCTACTCTCTATGATAAGCATCAAAAGTTCCACGATATTCACCACCATTATCAGTTCAGATGTACTTCAACTTCTTTTTTGTTTCCCTTTCAACAAAAGCCTAAAATTCTTTAAAAGCATTAAGAACCTGATCTTTGGATTTTAAAACATGAACCCAAAGTTTCCTTAAATAATCATCAATAAATGTCACAAAGTAAAGTCCACCACTAAAAGACTTTACCATTAATGGACCACAAACATCGGAGTGCACCAAATCAAGAACATCCTTCTTCCTAGAAGGTGGATGATGCTAAAAGGAAACTCTTCTTTGTTTCCCAGCCAAACAATGAGTACACTATTTAAGTCTTGCACCCTTTAAACCTGAAAGCAAATTCTTCTTTGCTAAACAGTTAAGTCTTTTCTCACTTATATGGCTCAACCTCCTATGTCATAACTCTGAAGAGCTATTGTTCTCAACTGCATTAATGAGATCAGTATTAATTGAAGCCTGCAACCAGTATAAGTTAGAATACTTTTTACCTCGCGCCACAATTAGAGATCCATTGGTCAATTTCCAATGACCATCACAAAAGGTGCTAGAATATCCATCATCATCAAGTTTACCTATAGAGATCAAGTGTAACCAAATATTTGGTAAATATCTCACATCATTGAGCACTAACCTCGTACCATTACCAGTTTTGAAACAAACATTTCCAGTACCGACTACCTTTGACAAACCATCATTACCCATCTTTAAAACTCTAAAATCACCTAGAGTGTAAGATGTGAAGAACTCATTCCTTAATGTAACATGAAAGGCAGCACCACTATCAGCTACTCAACTGGTCTCATCACAAGCAAGATAAATTTCACCTTCACCATACACAACAACAAGATCATCTGAAGTGGCAGTGGCAACATGATCATCATTTTATCATTTCCCTTATTCTCTTGCATGTTATTGCCTTTATTCTCTTTCTTCCCCTTGAAGCAATATTTCTTAATGTGCCCTTTTTTATGACAGTAGTTGCACTCAAAGTTTTTGTATTTTCCCTTCAACTTGCTTCTACTGTTGCCTCTATATTGATCTTGATTCCTGGTTTTGCTTCTTCTCCTATTTTCTGTAACCAAAATCTCATACTGTGATGTCAATGTCCCTTGAGTTCTTCGCCTCACTTCTTCATTTAAGATACCACTTTTCACCATCTGCATGGTCACAACACCATTAGGAGCCGAGTTTGTCAAAGTCACCCAAAAAGTCTCTCATGAATCAAAAAGAGTATTAAGCAACCAAAGATCAAGAATCTCATCATCAAATTTTACACCCATGCTAGACAACTAATCAAAGCACCCTTTCAAAATCATTCAAGTGATCAGATATGGAGCTCCCATCTTTGTATCTCAAATTCGAAGTTTGTTTGAGTAGAAACAACTTGTTGTTACTAGTCTTTGAAGCATACAAAGTCTCAAGTTTTTTTCCATAAGCTACGAGCATGATTTTCATCAGCAATGTGATTCAACACATTTTCTTCCACCCATTGTCGAATAATTGCACAAACTTGTTCATGCTCAAATTTCCATTCTTCATCACTTTTACCATTAGGTTTTTGAGTCGCAAAAATCGATAAGTGCAATTTCTTTATGAACAGAAGATCCTTCATCTTCCCTTTCCATTTGTGATAATTTGTGCCATTTAAAAGAACCATTCTAGTCAAATTCGCCTCCATCATTCAATCAACCAAAACACCTAAGAGCCAAAGCTCTGATAGCACATGTTGGGGAAAGAGTCAGACAAGACAAGCAGAAATTCCAGGAAATCCTTTCCCAAATTGACTGAACAATAGGAGCACAATATAGACTAGTCTAAGCAAGCACAAAAATAATCACAAACACACAATCCACACGAAGCAATTTTTAACGTGGAAAACTCCTTCAAATTGAAGGATAAAAACCACGAGGCCTCTATCCGGTCTAAATAAAATGCTCCACTATAATTCAAAAATATTTACAATAACTACACAAACCAAAAAATGCTACAAGCACCAATAAACACATCCACAACACTAATAAACAAGATTAACAAGTTAATGGTAAAGAGAACAAACAAAGAACTTCGGTTCTTCCAACAAAAACGGCATTCCTGACCTCAAAAGCCAATCCCCTCTGACCAAAATAAACTTTCAAATGTCATTCACCTACTAACCAAAAATCAGCTCAATCAGACCACATAAACCCTTTCAAACGAGGAGAACAATCAGACCTGTCACTACTGAAACCAAACCTTGAAAACTTCTGTTCTCGACCCAAATCATAAACCAACCGTAAAAATCCAATCTCCACCGTTCACTTTCAATAACAAACATAGATGAAGAAACCCTCCAAAAATCACGATAATCAAACCACAAACAGAGCTTCAAAAGCCGATTGGAATAGGCTGAAAGAGTTAGACACTTAGAGCATAATGACTTTATCATAAAATGAGACTCTTTAAAATTAGGTATCACTAAGACAGTGTCGCTAGTATTTTTTTTTTAAAAAAAAGTAAGACCCTAAATAACTTTTAGAAGCCAATCATCATTGGCCTGGAAACTGTCACGACTGACGACGTGCCTCTTCAGTCGCCAACCAATCATCAAAGGCTTTTCTTCACGTCTAGTTTCTCTTCGAGGTGCCCTTGAAACAATAAAGTACTTATTGACAAGATGGTCTTAAAGCAATAAGGTTTAGTATTGCAATAATTGATTACTCTTAGTTACGTATGCACACGCTAAATCTACACTTTAATATTCTCTCATCTGGGAACGACGGCGTTAAGGTGTTACTGATTTGTAAATCTTCAGGCCGGCGATTCCTGTTTTCGAAAGAGAAGTTTGGAGGCAGCTCTTGGAGAGGTCGAAGATGAATGCCGTAAACAATATGGTATTAGGGATTCGTGCCTTTCCCTGATTAGGTTGATGCAGAAAGTTTGCGAAAAATTTTTAGAGATGGAGACTGATTTTTGCAATGAGCATAAACACTGTTGAAAATGCATCAAACGATAAAAAAACTGTTCGAAGAGATGATAGTGTTGATGCTGACAATGAACATCGTGGACGCAATTCTGACGGTGATGGGTCGAAGAATTTAAGCAGGGTGCGTTTTGTTCAACATTTCTCAACAAATTTTTATTTTCACGACAATTCAAATTGAATAGGAGTAAATTGCAAATTAATAAATTGAAAGTACAGAGAGAGTGACACATGCTATGCTAATAAAATGCTTTGCAAATCAATTGTTCGATTCCATTTGTATTTTGTATGATTAGAATGGGATTTTTCTATTTTTTATTATTCAATTCACTAAGTTTACCAATGTACTGATTTATAAATTATATGTGCTATTTATTACTCAATTTACTAAATTTATATCTTATCATCCATAGCCGTTCCATTTTTAATAAATTGGGTAGATTGTATGGTAAAAAAAGTAAATTTTTGAAAGTTATGTTGAAGCAAAGCAAGCTTTTCTTTTATGCATTTTACCAAGTCTACCAATCTACCGATTTATAAATTACGTGTGTTATCTACCACTCATATTTTATCATCTATAGCATTTTTTTTTCAATAAATTAGGTAAATTGTATGGTAAAAAAGGTAAAGATAATGTTTTTTTTAGAGTTAGAATATGTTGAAGGAATATAAAAAAAGTGCTAGCACATAATAGTGAAAAATTGACATGTGCGATGATTGGAATTCATCATCATCGTTGTTATTGATGGAAATTGACATTGATGACCAGAATATTCTTTTTTTTTTTACAGCGACCAGAAATTTTTTGACATCAGTAATGTTGCTATTTCAATATTATTAGCTTTATGTAAAACAAAAACCTATTTTTGTTTTCTCTGTTGTTTGTTTCTGGTAATTCAGTGATGGTACACTGTTTGCTGGAAGATGAAGATATATTGGATAGTTGGTGTATTGGGGGAAAAAACAAAAAACTTAAATATGGAATACATGAAACAAACTTGCAGCGGTGTGTTGGTAAATTGTGAGAGTTGCTCAGCAAGACACATTAAAATGCTAATTGCTTATGTTTAAACAAGATAGAAGGTGTTTATTTGAGGTAGATTTTATACAAATTTCTAAATCTACTTATAAAAACATGTCTGGTTCTCTCTACTTTTTTGTCGTGCATTCTATTTTATCTAGCAAAATCTACTTAATTTAACAAACACTCTCCTAACTACTTATCAAACATCAATTTAAACATTTTTTTTGCTCCAAGTGTTACTAATGAGTTGTATCTTTTTCCAGGCTTAATGATTGTGAGTGTTTTTTCTTTTTAGCAGATTGAAAAAGATTATGAATTGCTAAATATGGTAGATTGAGTAGGGAAGAAGTATAGAAATTGATGTCGACTTTATGCTTGAATGGTGAATATGCAATTTATGTATTTGTTGGATCTAGAGTTGAAGTCAGTTAAATCAACAAAGTTATTTGCAAAAATTTCGGAAACAAACCAAATTATTACAATATGTTTTGCTTGATATTTTGATGAAATAACTTAATTTTAACAGGGTATAGATGATCGTTCAATTGTTAAGAAGATGACGCCATCGAAGGGCTTGCAAATGTCAATTTCAAGAGGAGTAATGGATGCTGTCACTAGAATGAAATACCCGATTTATGTCAAAGACATTACGAGAGGCCTGGAGGATGTGAAATTCCCATTACTAAATGCAAATTCTGATCTTGAGATGCCAAACTTTTTGTACATCAAAACCAACATGGTTCACAAAGCTGCTCATATTGATTTATCAATTGCACGTATATCTAATGAGAATTGCTGCACTCAATGCTATGGAGACTGCCTATCATCTGAACTGCCATGTGCGTGTGCTGGAGAAACGCGGGGCAAGTTTGCTTATGGCCCTGGTGGACTGCTGAAGGAAGAATTCTTGAATGAATGCATTGCAATTTGCAGAGAACCTGAAAGAAAGCACTTCTTTTACTGTGATATTTGTCCTCTACAGAATGACATGCTAAAGAAGAGCAGCAGAATAAGGCCTTGTAAGGTACATCTAACAAGAAAGTTCATTAAAGAATGTTGGTGTTATTGTGGTTGCAGTAAGAAATGTGGAAATCGTGTTGTGCAGCGAGGCATACAAGTGTCTTTGCAGGTTTGGTTCCAATGTTTAAAACTTGTACAATTCCAATAGGGAAAATATTGAAATTTATCACCAACGTTGTCAACAAGGATACGTTTGGCGCTAATAAAAATTTCGTCTCAATTTACATTGTTTAGATCTATAGTTAGATAACCAAGTACTGATCATGTTTATTTTGTGTGGTGTAGGTATTTGCAACACCTGAAGGAAGGGAAGGGATGGGGTCTTAGATGTGTGAATGCATTGAAGAAAGGGACTTTTGTTTGTGAATATGTTGGAGAAATTGTAACCAATTTGGAACTTTATGAGAGAAACAAAGAAAGAGCTGCTAAAAAGGAGAGGCATACATATCCAGTGCTATTAGATGCTGACTGGGGATCTGAGAGGATACTGAAAGATGAAGAAGCTCTTTGCCTTGATGCCACTGAGTTCGGAAACGTTGGCAGGTTTGTCAATCATAGGTATGTATATGTCTTTTCTGTAATGAAGATGAAATAAATGCTGCAAATTGAAAGGAACTGCTGATAGTTACATATTGAACTTGTTAGTATAGAAAGCGTAACTTTCTGATTGTTTAATTCATTGCATGCAGTAGGTCTATAATGTCTCACAAGTTTTAGATACGCCACCAATTTTTCTGTTTTTATTTTGAATTATGCTAGAAAAACAAGTAAAGATGTTCAAAACATTACCAAAATGACGTTGCTTTAATGGCTAGCATTTTGGCTCTGAGCGGACTTTACCCCTTGAAGAATAAGGATCAAATCTTAGAAAATACTTGCTACTTGCTAGTAGAGGAGAAACTCTTGATACTCTAATTTAGGGACTGGCTGTCCACTCTTTATGTAAAAAAAATGTTCTTAACCAATATTTTCATGTATGACAAGGAAGCAATCATTGTTTCATTACTGAGTTTTCACTTATTTAATTCTTCTGCATCCTTATTAGGTGTTATGATCCGAACTTAATTGAGATCCCAGTGGAAGTGGAAACCCCAGACCATCATTATTATCACGTATGTGAATATTTCAAGTACCTTTAGACTCGTTTCTGCTCCTAAAAATTACATCTTGAAATCAAATTTAAAAGTTCAGCTCTGTATTTTTTATGCAGCTTGCATTTTTCGCAATGAGAGATATTGCACCAATGGAAGAACTGACGTGGGTAATCTTTCTATCCCTCTTTAATATGCATCATGCTTTAAGTATAGATCAGATTGAATTATTTTGAAGTATTTTGCCAACAAGTTGAACCAAAATTTGTGGTTGCAGGATTATGGTATTGAATTTGATGACATAAACCATCCAATTAAAGCTTTCAAGTGTAAATGTGGAAGTGAATACTGTCACAGTGAGAAAAGTTTATTTTGATCTAATCGTTCAAATTGATATTCGGGTTGCTATCATTGTACATATTGCAACTCTCCGCAGTGGACTTAGACAACAGCATTCTTATCTGCTTCAGAAATTAGCTGCAAATTCATAACATTTAGCTGTAAACAATTTCTTTGCTTAATAAGATGTTGAAACTTCCCATGAAAAGAAAACAAGTTGGTGAAATAGCAGTACAGGAACCCATTTTTTCCTCCTTTTTTTTATCTTTCTTTTTTCCATTGTAGTTGCATATGCTGTGTGTTAGACCCTTGGTGTGTGACTTGGATGTTCGGCGGAGGCCGGTGCACCTTGGCTTGCGCTAACTTAAAGACTTGGCGCAGAGCAGGTCTTGGCAAAGGTGTGTGGGATGTTTGGCCTTGATTCCGAGTTGCTCCGGATGGTTGATCCAGGGTGGGTGACACTTAGCGTGGTAGATATCATTAGAAGGATCAAAAGATGACACTTAATCGCCACTTGCTGCCCGTTCGTCATGCAAGATTCTGCAGAAGCAATGATGTTGGATTGATTTCCAATGCTAAAGAGTTAAAGATTCGATACCTAACGGGAGTCAAATTACCAAAAGAAGAGTTAAGAGTTCCTCAGGAATGGTTTGGAGTGCAGGAGTCCATGAACCACGCCTGCAGCGCTCCTTTTTTTGCTTTCAGCAGGTTCTTTCTTAAAACATCCAGTCTCTGTTCAATGGAGGACAATGCTAAATGTGATTGTTGATGAACATTGTTCCTGCCTCTTCTTGTGGCTTCAATAATTTGCCTTAAATCTTGCTTTCTTACTAACAGCTTCAACCTCACGCTTCCATCAGCATTAAATTGAGAGACAGTAGTTTTCCTGTTCACTTTTGCAATGGATTCTATCAGATTGCTCTTCAAACTCCTCTGTTTTATAGAATGGAATTCTCTCTTTGGTGAGGCACCGATCAGCTTCTTTAATTATGTTTCACAGTGGATAATTTAGTTCTGAACCATTGAGCTTTTATAGCAATCATCAAAGAATCTTGAAATATTAAACAACTAGTTGCCAAGTAAAAGTGGGTGTTATTAGAGCTGAATAAAATACTAATAGGCAAGCTTATTGCACCAACTCCTCTTCAGCGTTGTAGGATTGATAGTTTGATTTCTAATATGGTAGAACTTAGCTTCATTTTTTAGTCTTCTTTTTTTACATTGTGAATCATCGACTTCTTAGAATTGGAGACAAACTCTAATATCATTAGTCTATATAAGTTTATGAATTGGTAGAATTTAACTTCTTTTGTTTGATAACTCATTTTATTTATTTCCACTAATAATTGAATTCCCAACTTTTTAGTACTGGACGATGCCAATTAGCCAGACGTGCATTGGTGGAATTTAACTTTTATATTGAGTAGAATATATAAAATCGATCATGGCTAATCACCTGAAAAAGTGCATGTTCATAATCAAATGTCATGAACAAGTATATATGCGATTGTTTTTGTGGGCAATGAAAGGGTAGGTGTGCGTGTATTGACCAATATAAATATTGAGATTGGGTTTACCAAATGAAGAATGTCAAATGGTTGAGCTGTTTCACTTCTGTCATTACAATCATTAACCTGATCCTCTTTCCTGAGTACTTACCAACTTAGTAACCACTTCCTCTTTTTGGGAGGATATGCCTATCGCTTATCAATTATGCCCTTGCCACCAAGAATGCTCACCAAACTTACTTTGCTATTCAATTTCTAAATTTTTGATATGATTTGGTGGCTATAGAATTAAATTTCTCATTATTCTTAATTGTATTCTTAGCTGCAAGTAACAAATAAGATTCTTTCATTTCTTTTTCTGTGGATGCTGTTGGTTGTTGCTAAATGATAATACCTTAGAAAAGCAAGTATGAATAGAGATGAGTTCTACATCGGAGAATTGTGGTGTGCCTGAAAGACTTATAAATGATATTGATATATAACCTAATGTTTTAAGGTTTTGGGTAAAGATGCAAAGTCAAACCCACTTGTGTACTTTTACAATAGAGATTAACACGCGATGGGGTTCTTCCAAAGTTTCCGTAGTCCAACACAATAATTAGGAAAATGTTGGAGAAATGAATAAATAGATAAATGAAATTTCTTTTAATTATTTGAGTATTTGTCTCTGATGGCAGGTTTTGAACCCTCTTGTTAGACATAACTTTATTATTTTTAAAAAATCTTAAATCCAGCAAATATATGTAAACCTGGATTTATAAAATTTTACATTTTCAAAAATATAATTAATGTTTAGGAGTCAGTAAAACTTCACTACCACGATAAAAGCCTATCTGAGCTTCAATATTAACCCATTGCATAGAATATCCAAGTTGCAATAGCTTCCAATTAGGAAATTTATATACTTCTTACTTACAAATGGGCAAACAAGAAATTAATTATCCAAACTAACTTCTAGCTAGTACCACATTGCATTAAGGAAATGCACTATATAAACTTAATAAACTTAGATTTTGGAGATAAATTAGTGAAATGTGTAATAATTAAAAATATAGAGTTTTAACACCACTTTCCCATTAAATCAATAAAAAATATCTGATAAATCATTTTTAATGTCAAAAATTTGAGAGTTCGATTTTTAATAGCAGTTATTGTACTAATTAGTGTAAGTATACGTAGAGATTCTGGCTAGCAATTGGCAATGATTGATTATAATAAATTCGAGGACAATAGACAAAGAAATGATTGAACAATTAACAACTAGAAATTTAAATATCATAAACTTTGTACATGAAAATTCACTAAACAGCATCAAGAATGTCATCACATGATTAGTTTTATAGTGCTTGATACACTAAGAAATGCTTGAACAGTTAACAACAGGATGATACAGTGGAAGCTCAAAGTATAAGCTCCCACAAAAACAACCCCTGAAAAAGAAAATTATAATAAACTGCTAAATATTTAGTAATAAAATGCTTATGTAAGATGTCCCTCCCCAGATAGAGCGTGAAAAAAAAAGAAATTGTTAATACTCTTATTCTCGAAGTTGCGGGTTATTAAATGTTAAGGTAGGAACAGAAATGAAATGCAGTCAAGCAGAAATCTCCTCAGGAATGCTTTGAAGCACAGGAGACCGAGAACTGCGGCGCCGCTCTTTCGCGGCGGCAATGGCTCGCAAGAGCTGCCTCCTCCGGAGCTGGTTTAAGCGATGTTCTAAAGACAAAGATGATGGTGATTGTTGGCAACTAGCACCATTATTATTGCTCCTTCCACATCGAACCATCTCTAGCATTTGCTTCAAGTCTTGTTTTCGAACTAATAATTTCATTCTCACAACACCATCTTCATTTGTTTGAGACAAAAGATGGCTTCCACCACCATTAATTTGTGCATTAATGGATTCCATGAGATTGTTCTTGATCAAGTTGCTTCTTTGGTTTCTAGTTCTTGATGATTTGAATTCTCTCTTGGGTGATGACTTGCCTTCTGTAACTCTCAGGTATTCCATCTCAATGCAATATTGTGATTGATATGAATATGATACGTGTTTGTATGGATATTCACATTCATTTACCTTTATATATAGTAGTTATCAAAGAATCTTATCCTAATAAAATAAAATGTCAAGGTCGGTTAATTGAATTGTTGTTTTGATTAAGAAAGAAACTAACAATTGAATATCAAAATGGTGGTTATATTGACTACATTTGTTGTTCCAAATGTAATCTATATTTGTGCCTTCTCATTTTATTCAAATATTTGTTTGATGAGAAAGACTTCCTTCTAAGAAAAAAAATTATATGTTACATATCTTATTTGGTACCACTATTCTAATTGTTATGAGTATATATTTTTAGCTCAAAAAGATTTTTTTTTGTAAATGAATAAAATAAATGTAATCAATATGTTAAATTGATAAATTAAAAGAAATACAATTGTGAAAACTTGTTTTAAAATAATATTAAATTTTATAACCTTCTTTGTTTTAGCTTTTTTTTGTTTCCTCAATAACAGTTTCCTACGACCATTTGAGTTACAATTGAATTATATTTAATTTTTCTACTAATCTACGTTTTAAATTTTTTAAAACATATAATTTAAACTATTTTATATGGAAGATACAATAATTTTTTTTAGCATTATAGAATGATGTCAACCTTTTTAGAAGATGCCCAAGAGGAAGTGAATGAGTTGGTGGGAACTCTTTCAGAAAGGAGACCTTTTTGGTACGATCACCAGTATCCTGGCGGGATCTAACTAATTCGAATTCGACCCGGATAGGATCTTGAAACAAAAAATTGAATAGACAAGACGCACGCATATACGTGCACACACACAATGTAAATATTTTCACTTTTTTGGGTAAATTAAGTGATTTCCTGAAGAAAAAACTTATTAACATTATAGTTAAGCCAACACTAATAGATCGTAAGTTCAATATAAATTGACTTATAAATAATTAAATAAGGGAAAATCACTCTTTTATATGACAATAAAATACTGATTTTAAAATGCTTTGCTAACATACCAATTTTAAAAAATGCCAGAAAAATAAATCCCATTTGAAAAATGTCAGAAATTGTTTTTTTTTGCTGAAAAATAAATTTTAGTAAAAAAATTATATAATTTTCCAGTTTGTCTCTAGATATCTCCAAATGTTTACAAAAAAGTCTCCAAATATTTCCAGAAGTCTCTAAATGTCACAAATTTTTTTAATAAGAAATTTGATTTAATGAATTTTTTGTTCAATTTTTATAAATTAAGCTAAATTATTTTTTTATTTTTTAATTTTCAGAAGGTATCCAAAGATCTTTAAGTTGTAAATTTTTTGATTTTCCAAAAAGTCTCCAAAATTCTCTAAATATCTCCAGATGTCTCCAAATGTCTTCAGAGGTCTCCAAATGTCAAACATATTTATGAATTTTAATTATATTTAATAATAATTAATTTGGTGTCCAATGGTATACGAATGTATCCAAAGGTCTACGAATGCCTCCTAATGCGATCACCCTTGCACAAAATCAATCAAACTCAACAAAAATCAACAAAATCAACCTGCACAAAAACATAATGTAGCGACTAAGGTTCTACCACCCAAACAATTCATGCTCCACCAAACCTTAGATCCACCACAACCATTCAATCAACACTAAAAATCTCAACAAAAAAAAACCTGCCATCGTCGCCCCCCAATCACCGCCAAAAACCTCAACAACAAACCATCAACAATTCAACAACAATGAAAAATTAAACAAAAAATGAGCACCAGATCCGAATTATTCTTCCTTGATTTTGACTCTATTGTAGTCGTATGCCGCCTCTTTCAAACTGCAAGTGTGGTCTGTTGTGGTCCTCACATTGTCTTCCTCACCTCCCGGAGGAAGAATAGAGATCACGACAGAGAAGGCACTAAAGAGGAAAGTGTTTAGGGTATGTCAATAGAGAGGAGTGTGAGAGAGGAGGGAGACGGAAGAGAGAGAGGTCGATGAGAGAGACAGATTAAAGAGAGTGAAAGAGGAGAGGGATGAAAGAGAGAGAGGTCGATGAGAGAGATAGAT
>CAODLS010087461.1:0-24151 GCA_948243855.1 Flueggea neowawraea | reverse complement strand
AGCGAGCAAAGCCCGGCACGGACCCTGCAACATGTTGTTAGCCACGTCGAGAATCCAGAACCCGACCACGAAGACGATAATGGCGCGTGATTTGGGTTTTTTGTTTAGAGCATCACCGGAGTGGTGGCCGATATCGGCGGCATAGCCAATGAGGAAGACGGCCACAGCGACGGAGGCGGCTCCAGCAGCGATAAAGGGGCGGCGACGACCAAAACGGGAAGTACATCGGTCGCTATGGTAACCCACAATGGGTTGCACCAGCATTCCGGAAATGGGGCCACAGAGCCAAATGAAGGAAGCCCAGGCGTGAGGAATACCAAGAAGCTGAACATAAGGAGTCAACAAAGAAAGCTGTAACGCCCAGCCGAACTGGATCCCGGCGGCAATGGAAGCCACCACGAAGATCTTTCTCAAGGCGTGTTTGTTCTGCGGCGGAGGTGGCTGCTGAATTTGGAGATTAGAGGGAGGTTTTTGGTTGCTATTTTGTTTCGTAGCTAGTTCAGCATCCATCGCAATGGATTTAAGCTACAGGTTTTCGGGTTTGTAATTTTATGAGGAATGTGTGTGGGGTTTTTATTGAGTTTGGGTTTAGAGTGATCCAAGTTTGCATGGGTATTTATAGATGCAATGTGGTGTCGAAGCAAAACGAAAAGAAGTGGGTACAAGCCTTATCCCTATTTTTGAACTGTGGTTTCTTTCTCTCTCTCTGGGACTGTGTTAGTGAGAAAGAAGTGAGGTGTTTGTTGGTAGTGAAAACTTGAGATTCTTTAATGCCAAGTGTTCAACTGCCATTAACTTCTGGTTTCCAGATTTGGATGCCATTTTTATTGCACTTTCGGTGTCTACTAATATATTGGGCCAGCTAACCATTGTTAATTAATTTGTGGGTCTACAGCGTTATCTATTAAATCTAATTTGTTCCAAAACTAGTGACAAAGTAGAATTTTAAGTTCTTGCTGGTTTCTGTCAAAACTTTACACAACATATATATATATATATATATATATAGATGCAGAATAACTACGTAGTACTTAGGACTTCTGTTTAAAAATGACGAGTTTAATATTGGTCTGAAAGGGTTGGTATTTATTTATTAACATTCGTTAATTCAAGTGGATAAGACCTTGAATCCCTTAAACAACCTTTTAGCTAGGTTTAAATTTTTGTGGAACTTGTGGTGCTTTATATGGAACGTACAACTCTAAGAGTATGGTTCTTATTTATAGGCCTCTGAAAGTGTTTAGAAGAGAAAAACTATACCGTTTATTTCAACTCTAAGTCTCTTCCCTTTCTTTAAAAAAAAATGCTGAAGTTAAGTCTCCTCCCTTTTTTTTTAAAAAAAAAGTTGAAGTTAATACAAATGGTTAAAAGTAAAACAATATGGATTTGAGTGCTTAAATTTTGATTTCATCTTCTTAAATACTAATTTAACTTTTCGTGCGCTAAATAAAATCAACAATTACGGAAATTTGGAGAGGATGTCTGTATTTTTATAAAATTTGAATAAATATTAAATCAGAAAAATCGAAATGGAGCTAGAAAAGTAAATAAATGTATGCATTGAACATGTTGCCAAAGGACGGAGAAAAGCAATGATAGTAAACGTGTGGAATATATAGTCTGAACCTTCGTGCAAGTTTCCGTTCTACACGGAAGCTTAAAATAACTCATCTTACACAGGTAATTCCACAAATTAAGGCTTCTTTCTTTTTTAGGTAAACATTGTGACGTACCCTATGCATTTTGGAGTTATATTCACTACCTTCTTGAACTTTTGAGAACATATAAACTGATCAGAATATATTTTCGTAAGAAAAGTTTTCGAGCTTGTTCTTCACGACAATATCGGTTATCGTTTATAGTTGATGCTATTTGAGTTAGTCTTCTTACCTTTTTTTGAATTTTCATGGTTTTTTCGATATGCATGGTTTTCACAGCTTTGTACGAACATATTTTTCATGATTTTTTCATGTTTTAGACGAACAAAAATACAAGAATAATACTTATCAAAACCTACAAAGACAGATAAGGAAATTTAACCTTGATTAAATTCTAGAGAAGTTTAAGTTCAAACCGTTAAAATGAATGACGATGTTTGTGTATTGTTTGTACATAAAATATAAACCGAGGATATTTAATTGATTTGAATGCAAAGTTAAGCATCTAGAAGCTAAAATTGGTACGCACATGAGTACCTTTTAATATTATTTATTTACTTATTTCATTTATACCAGCTAGACTCACTTTGGTAGCATATTTAATTTTTTAAATTACGAAAAAATTATGCTGGTAATTTGGCAACTGTATCAGATTAAGACAACGCAACAAGCTACGTAACCTGAACTATAAATTTAATCTATAATATTCAATAATTGATCGACCATAAAAAATGCAACAATATTCTTGTTCCTGATATTTTGTGAAAGATGCAAGATTATTGCAGATGAACAGTGAAAATTCCAAAATGCTGCCAATGTACAATTAAAAATTAACAAATGTGAGCATCAAAAACTTCCTTATCAACAACAATTCACTTTATTCTCATTCTTCAATTAATAGAACAGTATGTAATGATATTTCAATGACAAATTAAATCAAGGGTCTTATCTTGTTGACCCCATTTAATTAAGTACCAATTATGTAAGACATTGTCGTATCATATGAACTGACAAATCAATCTTAGTAGATCAGAAAGTTTCTAACAGAAAAAAGATCAGGCTGGTGTAGGAGTATGGAAAACAATGGTGATGAGAGCCAGAGTGGAAGAAGAAAATGAGTAACTGTTTGACATTATCCAAAGATATAGTTTACGAACTCCAAAGACCGTAAGAAAGCATGCAGCAATTAAAAGGTAATGAATAGAGAAAAGGGTCAGCAATTTCATTGGCTTAGGGCCACTTGCTTCCTATTGGAGATTGACATTAGTACTGTGCCACTTTGGAAAATGTGCTATTAATTTGGTTGTATGTATAGAAAATCTAGCATGCTCCATGTACTTTGACAACAAGAAGAAAAGGTGTTAAAACAAACATCGGAATTGAAGGTACAAGAGTATGATGTCATGGCATATATTAGTTCTTGATTTGTATTACTTTAAATTATATATTTAACAGTATAATTTAACGTAATGTAATAATTTAATGATATGGGATATGAGTAAAGACAACAAAGCTCATCTACCTTACCGACTACAATCCTCTCCCCAATATTTTCACATGACCATCTCTAAAGACCTTGGACAACCAGGATTTAGGTACTCAGTATCGATAACTCGACCAAAGGTAGAGTTTATAGGGCTTCTCAGAATCAGGACTTTGAAGACAACTTGAGACAAGCTGACATCTCATTGACCGCTGTCACATGTGCAAACCCACATTTTAAGATAGCGACTTTTTTTATTACTACTACCCATGTTTATGATGATATCATAGTCCAACTTGTAGTCTAGAAGTATGTTTCCAAACTTTAGGGTCTTCAAATTTTTAATCTGTAAATCTTTGGATGAGATCATAGTTGTTATCCATAAAATTTGAACTCAAAATTTAACTTATAAGTCATTACTTACTTACCAATTGAGCTTTAATTGGATGTTTATATTGGTCTGTTTTAGTTGTTATTCTATTAATGTAATTAAATTTGTCAACTCAATACTATTATTTGTAAAAATTCGTCAACTCAATGATATATTATTTGTAAAAATTAGAGATTTTTAATCTTTTATGGTCTAAGATATGAGTTATCATCGAAATTGTAAGTATTTCTAAATTATCACTTTCAACTTTTTGAGTGTTCAAAATGTCTCGTAGTGTTGATTTACCATATGAACTAGGGACTTCTTTGCTGACATGACATGAAAAGTATAGACACAACAAAAGTGCACATGATAGGTATAATTTGTGCTTGGTGTATGGTGAGGTGTGCTAAAACCAAATAACCCAAACCAACTCAAATATTAACCCAACAAAAACCATTGAACTCAAACCAAACTAAAACCAAAAAACCCAAACCAAAAATTAAAACCCAAACAAATCTTCTTCTTCTTCTTCTTCTTCTTCTTCTTCTTCTTCTTCTTCTTCCTCCTCCTCCTCCTCCTCCTCCTCCTCCTCCTCCTCCTCCTCCTCCTCCTCCTCCTCCATCTCACTCACTCACCACATAATCCAAACAACTCCTCTTCCTTCTTATTCTTTCTCTCACTCAATCACTTTTTAGAGACATTGTGAACTAATTGATTTGATAAGGTTCATGATTTTTTTTTTCTTCAATGAAAATCCCAAGGGAAAACAAATTCAAGATCGATATTACTTGTTGGAGCCAAAAATTTTTGTAGGTTTGTGATTTATATTTTGAAATTGTTATGTTTTTTTTTGAAATTGATGGTTTTGGAATTTGTTGGTTAAATGAAATCACTGGGTGGGTTGATTTTTTTGACTTATGGTGGTGGTAGTGGTGGTCGTCATGGTGGTGGCTAGGTTTGTGGTGGTGGTAAGTCTAGGGTTTAGGGTGGTGGCGATGGGGTGGTGACAGAGATATGGTTCTTGTAGTGGCTGGTGATAGGTTCTATAGCCGTGGTGGTGAGTCTAGGAAAGTAAGGCAAAGTGGTGTAAACCTCACAGGCAATCGCCTTGAAACCCAACAACAATATATGGTCTCATCCCCAAGAACACCAAAATTAGATTCGTTGATAGAAAACCCTAACCGAAGGACTATATTGAGTCGCGAATCAAAGGTGTAAAACCCGACCCAACGATTATAAAACAATCACAAATTAGCCGAAGATGTAAGATCCTTGATCCTTCATTATAAAGAACTCAAATCAAGGATAAACAAGAATTTCATGAGAGAAAACTCACTAATGGTATTCCAAACCATTCAACTCAATGGGTTGTTGTTATTCCATTGAAATATGATCTAAACTTGATTAAAAAGCATAAAATAATGTTTATGTAAATTTTAGAATATAACCAAACCTTAAACAAACAAGGGAAAGCACAAAACAATAACAAAAAATCGTCAAAATTGTGTTAGATACAAACACATGGTTTAAAGTGCACGGTTTACTTTAAAACACGGTTTGGCTGGCAACCATGTAAATGCATAAATTCGATTCCAGAGAAGGGCATGGTTTAGTCCACAGTTTACATAAACTGTCTCTTAAAGTGTGTCTTTTCAGACTTGCTCACAATCACCCAAAATAGCACCATTCGACTTCTGCTTTGCATCATCTCGAGCATACACCAAATTAACTCGTTGTGGAAGCTCTGCAAGGTCCAAATGCAAGTTATAAACATTATTGGATACCAAATCTCAAATGAAAGAACTCAATGCTTCCTTGGACTTCATTAGTTTGCATCTTCATGCCTAGGATCTCATCACAAAGTGTCGAAGAAGATATGGTATGGTGGCTGGGTGTGTGGTGATGGTCGTGGTGGGTGGTGGTGATGATGAAGATTATGGTTGTTGGTTGGTTGGTTGGTTTAGTGGTGATTGGATGGGTTGTTTTTTTTTTTCCTCAAAAAATAAAAGTTGGATTAAACTGATTTAGGTTGGTGGTTTATGAAAGTTGTGGTTTTGTCGATGACTAGGATTAAAAATTGTGACGTGTCACATTACTTCCCGCATGCCATAGAGCGTGTTTTTCACACAGCAAACAATCTCAATCTCGAGTCTTTAGTTCATATGGTTTAAACAATACTATGAGATATTTCGAATATTCAAAAAGTTAGGATGATAGATTAGAAATGCTAACAAACTTTAGGGGGTAATTCATGACTTAGGCCATTTTTTATTCATCAAACACACAGTGATTAATTGAAGTGAACCAGACAGATTAGACAAATGTAGTTATGCTAGAGTTTGACTTCAAGAAGAAAAAGTGGCAAAAGCAAATGAAAGTTCATATATATTATAATATATAAAATCGTGTATGGACCTCCATTATCAAAATTATATAGAGCTCCATACTCCAATATTACTTATTGCTTTATCTATCTATAATTGCACGAACCACTCTTGCAGGGAAAATTTACTTGAGAGTGGTTCGTGAATGTGATATTTTTTCAATAATGCTTATGCAGGAAACATTCTTCAATGTCATCTTTCATGTAACAAACATTCCTCTAAGTCCAAGACTTGTGCTGGGCGATGAGATATACACTTTGACTATTTTGTATTTTCTTTCATTGTTTAGTAGTTGGCCTATTATATATTTGGGTTTTTTTTTCATGTCACATGTTCTAAAACATTTGATACCTTCAATGCATATTGAATTTAATAGACTATAGAGTCTTATTGTCAAGATCAGGATAAGAATACAAATTGCACGCTCTAAATAAATAATTGATTAAGTAAGGATTACACTTATCATAAAAGTAGGGATTACACTTAATTTATTAACGTAGTTGTAGTTTATTGTTTTTAGAATGAACTTCAGTACTAAAGAATTGAAAATTGGATTCTTGATTAGAGCAAAATTTGTTAAGCAAAATATGTCATGCAATTATTCTTATAAAAGATTTCAGTCATACTGATAAATTTTAATTTAATTGTAGCACAATTGTCTTCACTATTAAAAATTGTGTAGATTTATTGCTAGTAGACGGCAAATGTCACAATTCATAGTCGGGACTGTGATCGGCGTACAAGACGAATTGTCTATAGGAGCCCAACCTATCTCGTACAAGCCTAAGTGTAAAGACAATCTACCAAGCTTATTCAAATATTTATTGAAAACATTTATAAATGAAAGAAAACCATATATATATATAAGTCTAGGTATATATATACACAATATAGAAAAAATATTGGTGAAATATAAAATCATCAGAGGTATCCCAAAATACAAAATATGTAGCCCAGTGTCATGACCCATTTCCGGGACCATGACCGACGTACGAGGCGGACCGTCTATAGAAGCCTGACCCATCCCGCACAAGTCTTCCAGAGATTCAGAAATGCTGCCCATTATTTAATTTCCAAAACATTTATTGGAAAACATTTTATAATTGAAACAATTTATATATAACTCAATATATAAATATAAACCAAATGTATACAAATCATATACTCTGATAAAACCAAATATAATAAATATATCAGAGTATACATACAACCCAACACCCCACAGTCATCTGGTACGGAGCTCTACAACATAAAAGAAGCCCGAACAATAGGCGTAACCAAAACGTCTTGTCACGGGTGTCCAAGATGCAGAATAAACGTCGAAGCCAAAATCTGTGCACTTGGAAGATAGAATCATCCACAACAAAAAATAAAATGGGAGTGAATCCCAGTAAGGAATAACACTCCAGAGCGCCTCATACGTGCCTCATAGAGTCTGTTTTGAAAATAGTTTGTAAATACCACAAGCAGTATTCATAGTATATATAAATATACACACTATACAATAATAGCCTTTTGAAAATCCATTTCGAAACCATTTGCAATCACAGTAAACAATATGCAAAAAGGCGTATTAAAATCATTTAAGATTTTAAATCATCATTTTTATGTCAAAACATACACATTCGATAAGGGACTAAACATGTGTGATATGGACTCTGCCAACTATCACAAAATCTATGGACCAACCATAGCGATGAGGACTTGCCTCCACCATAACAGATCATGTGTCGGATCAGGACAACATGGCTACCGACAACCCTGGTAGCTGAGCTTTATCAGACATTGGTATACCAAATTCTACATACCTAGTAACACATATGTCCCCCTATCAAAAACCAAAACGTATTATCGTATAGTAAAAGAATCATATCATACAATTCAACATTTCAAATCATATCAATGATATATAATACATATATACCAGTTCAAAATCAAAACCGATTATTACACAAATAACCATTTTTATCTCAATCAATCCTTTCGATTAGTCATTTTTGGATACATATATCCAACACATCAAAAAAATGTAAATAGAGTTCGAGACACAACCAATGTGTTTGAAGCTGTTATTCACTCACTTGACAATCAAAGTCAAAGAACCAATCAAGTCCCACTCGTCGGTGATTGATATCGCTGGCAAGGACATGAAGCTGTACACATAGCACATCACAAATATCACAATGCGGTATTGTGGTAAATACCCAATGCATGATATGCAAATGCAAATGCAGACTCTCAAAGTCGCCCAAAATATAATCTGAAAGTGAATCTATCACTTCTAAGTCAAAATCCAAAATCTAAGTAAAATTACAGTTTGGTCCCCGATCGATGTAAAATTATGTTTTAGTCTCCGAGACTCGACAATACATGAAACTGTTCTCGAGGTACATTGAGATTATTGACTCGCAATCTATAAGTCAGAATCCCCAAATTTAACCCCGAACTCTCAAAAAACACGAATTTAGTCTGGACTCGTAAAAATTACAAGTCAGTCCCTATGATCCAAAAAATCATATTTATCCTCAAAGTCTCTAAAATTCACAATTTTATCTACGACAAAAAGTATTTGCAAAAATGTCCTAACTCTGCCGCGTCGGAAAAAATATTTACGAAAACGCCACAATCGTGTTTCGCTCGCTTCCCAAGGAAACCAGACACGCATTCCCACTCAAATTCATCCCTTGAAAATGAATTTGAACTCAGATTTCACAAACAATCAACATATTTTCCTCAAATTGGCAAAATTCGAACCAAACCCTAGCTCACACAACAACTCATCAAATCTGTAGATTCAATGCTTGAAACATGTACATTTAATCTCAGTGAACTCTAATCTAACAACCATTAGCATCTATTAACTCAGAATCATTCAAAAATCTGAACCCTAAACCCATTTGGCCAAAACAGGTTTTATGGATTAATGCATGAAAGAGATGTTAAATCCAAGAAAGAGATGTAATCTTACCTCTTAAAATGGTTATGGATGATGGATGAACCAAGCTCTAAAATTCCAGATGATTTGAGAGAGTTTTGAGTGAATGAGAATAGTTGTAAATAAAAATGTCGGGTTTGTTGAATGCTTTAAAGGCGTCTGAAACACACCTCACGTACGTCAATCTATGTCTCACGTACGTTAGGGTACCCTTACGTACGTGTATGGACATCTCATGTACATTATCGGGGGGCTCAAAATCAATTCTAGACGCACCAGGCCCGACCTCACGTACGTCACTGTTCATCTCACGTACGTGAATCATCATGAAAACCTAGCACACGTACGTCAATCGTTGAGAACACGTATGCTACAAAAACAGTGTCTTACGTACGTTAGCGTAAAGTTTACGTACGTTAGGTATCCTAACGTGCGTTATTCTTATAACTATGTACGTTATATGCCTTGTTTCTCCTTTCTTGACTTCTCTTGTTACCGAACTCGTCCCGGATTATTTTCAACACTTAACAACATCCAACCTAATATGATTTCATCATAAACATCGTACACCATCCACTGGTATTCTCAAAAGTCCTTCATGTCATATTCGAAAATGATGGGGATCATAATTAGAAAGTACGGAATATTACATACTTCCCCCCTCAAAAGAAATTCGTCATCGAATTTCAAAACAACAAAATCAAATCTAGAATCAACTATAGATTCCCAAAATCTCATATCAAAATCTGGACTAACAGTTCCAAACATAGACGGTGTATACACAACACTCGGTCTACGAACCAGTATGCAATATGCTTATACAGAAATGCATATGAAATGCAAAGAATGCAAAAATACAAACAGATATCTTGACCTACGGATCAGCTGCGTCGAACAGGTGTGGATATCTATGCCGCATCTCCTCGGCCTCCCAAGTGGCCTCCTCAACGGAATGATGTCTCCAAATCACTTTCACTAAAGCGACCTCCTTGTTCCGAAGTCTCTTGACTTGAAGGTCAACGATCCTGAACGGAACCTCGTCATAGGACAAATCTGGTCGAACCTCGACGGACTGTAGAGCCAAAACATGCGACGGATCTGGAACATATCTCCTCAAAAGCAAAACATGAAATACTGGGTGAATTGAAGCAAACTGAGGCGGTAACGCCAACTCATGTCACTGCTCCAACTATGCCAATAATCTCAAATGGACCAATGTATCTCGGGATCAACTTGCCCTTCTTTCCAAATCTCATGACACCCTTCATCGGTGACACTTTAAGGAATACATGGTCTCCAACCTCAAACTCCAAATGTTTACGCTTCGGGTCAGCGTAACTCCTTTGACGATTGTGAGCAGTCTGAATCCTCTACTGGATTAACCTGACTTTCTCAGTAGTCTCTAAAATAAGATCTAGCCCCAATGGCTCTCTCTCTCCGATCTCAGCCCAACATAAGGGATATCTGCACTTTCTACCATACAGTGCCTTGTAAGGCACCGTCTCGATGCTCGAGTGTTTCGAGTTGTTATAAGCAAACTCTACCAATGGCAAGTGAGAATCCCAACTCCTGGCAAAATCCACAACGCACGCTCTCAACATATCATTTAAGGTCTAAATCGTACGCTCGGACAACCCTTCTGTCTGCGGATGAAAAGCAGTGCTGAAATCCAATCGAGTACCCAACTCGTCCTAAATTTTACACTAAAACTGGGATGTAAACTGAGGTCATCTGTCAGACATTATGGAAACTGGCACACCATGTAAGCATACAATCTGATCGACGTACAATTTTGCCAACCGTGCAGCTCCATATGTCGTCTTGACAGGCAGAAAATGTGTCGATTTCGTCAATCGGTCCACAATAACCCAAATAGAGTCATACCCTGAAGACGTCTTTTGTAGTCCAACCACGAAATCCATGGTGATGCGGTCCCACTTCCACTCGGGAAGAGGCATCTGCTGCAACAACTCAGAAGGACGTTGATGCTCAAACTTCACCTGCTGACAAGTCAAACACCGGCCAGCAAATTCAGCTATGTCTTTCTTCATCCTCGGCCACCAATATGACTCTTGAAGACACAACATATGTGTCTGAAACTTCCATTTCACTCACCTAGTATCCAAAGCTGATGACCCAGTCAAACAAGGCTAGTGGGTGGTTGCTCGTGCTGGCAGACACACGAAGCTGTAATAGATACAACACATCAAACATTAAGATATGATATGGTACTATGGTAGTACTAAATGTATGCATGCAATGCAAATGCCATCTAACCCTAGGCGGCATCGGGAACTTATGCCAAAAATACTCAAACTCTCAATTTGATCCATACCCGACCGAAGAATCACCCACATTGGCTGCAAACAGCCTCCTAAGCAACGATCTAGCCTCAGATCCTATAAATAGTCTCAAAATCATCAAGAATCTCAATCCTCAAATTCAGATTACTTGACCCCATAGACACAAATCATCAAATCTCGACACTCAAATCAATATCCAAGTATTTCTAACTCCAATCCATCATAGTACATCAAAAACAACTCCAGATCTGATGAAAAATCCACCAAAATCTGGAACCCTAGCTCGGAGTAAACCCATTTCGTTCAAACATGAAATCTCTTAAAATCGAAGCTAGAATCTCATGGTTACAACCTTAACCAACCATAATCTACCCATACCTAACTTCCTTAACAATCGAAAAGGAAGATCTGAACAAAACCCCAATATTCGTTCAAAACTCTAGATGAACAAATATGGCGAAATAAGGAAGAAAATAAGAGATTCAAGGACGATTCATACCTTAAGAATGGAAATGGAAGTACTGAGCAGTGATGAAAAGTGCAGAAGAGTATATGAGAGAGTAATTTCGGTGGTTGAGATGATTTATGACATAAGAGTGTAGTGGGTGGAAGTATTTATTGACCATCGGAACTGAAACATGACATTTCACTTAAGTCACGCAGACTTGGCACATCTACGTGCGTTGTGCCCGGTTCTACGCGCACTGAACAAGGATCTGCGTGCGTAGACGAGGCTTTAGCGTACGCAGATGGCGAATCTAATGACAGTCCACCCTCAGATCTAAAATCAATGTGTGTTCTACCATGTGTTATGCACGTAGGTCATTATGCTCGCTCACGGTTCAAGTCTGAATGACGTCCAACGTGTGCTGACGTCTCCAACGCACGCAGACGTGCACAGACACGTTCACGGTCCGACTCAGACATCGATCTACGCACGTTGAACCTACTCTAGTGCACATGGATGACCTTCTGACAACAATCTATGGGCGTAGAACTATCCTCAATGCACACATATGACCTTCAACGTGACTTGCACACACAACATCACCTCCTAACATTCTCGATCAAGGTTAACACCTCAAAACCCCGAATTTTCCTGAAGTCTAGACGGAATACCATTAGATTTCGGTCAAAACAAACAGGATATTACATCAAAAGCTGAAAATAAAATTCCCTTTTAAGATTTGGTGTGGGCATCAGTCCAATTAGATAGTTTAACTTAATATGCATTTCTTGAACAATTTTATTGGAGGGAATAAAATGAATGATCAGATAAATATTTGCAATAAAGACTATAAAACAAAAACATCAAATTGATTTGATGTTGAATTCTCTTCCCCTGTAGCGTTCCAAAACAATGTTATTTTATTTATAACTTCTGTTTAATACGTCACAACACATAGAGAAGATCACCTATTTTTGCTGTTCCTTTAATTCAGAGACAACAATTTGGAAAGAAAAATAAATCTTAAGAAACCAACGAAGCAGACGATCTTTTACGCCAAATTGAGAGTGACTATCAAACAAATGGACCACGATTATTTTCATCAAAGAGCGTATTGAATGACTTAACAGAAGTTGATAATAACTTTAGTGACAAATTAATAAACGGTGATCAAGTTAAATCCTTAATTATTTATTTTTTAAAATTTAAAAATTATTAGAATCAAACTATATATATGGAACATCATCGGTGTTATGACCACAGGATCCGTGATCACCTTTAGGTCAGTCCATGCAAACAAATGACATGAAAATCATAGTAATTAGCGTAATTAATTAAGCAACAAAGGATTCATGCATCGAATCATTCTTATATTGATTAAGGAATATATTTGGTTGATCAAGTTAATGAAATATCTTTAATTAATTACTTTCACCATCTTGTTGGACCAATATAATTAGTTTATTCTTTTTTCCATATTTTAATTTTTATGGATTCAGCAATAATATCTAAACGTTCCACTTTGCTCTTTTTTTATTTATTTATTACTTTTTAGTACCACTTTGGCACTACCTATAGTTCTCTTTTTCCATGATTCTTTCTCTTTAATTTTTTGTTATATTTTTTTAGATTTTGTAGTTTTAATTTCATTTAATTAATTAAAAAGAACTCATTATATTCGAACAATCACTTCACACATGACTACCCAATTGACTTTTATAAGTACACTTTTCTATTCTTGTGCGACTCTTTTATTCTATTTTATTCCAATTAGCCTCCACTTGTCACTTGCTATATGGTCTATAATTCATTCTTTAATTTATATCATATTATTCTTTACTTTCTTTTCCATTAAGAAAACAAAACAAGCCTCTCCTTTCTGCTCAATTTGTATTTTCAATCATTCGATCCTTCTATGGAATTCCTAATCATCTAAATTCACTTTTGCATCATCAGTGATAATTAGGAATAATTAAGAAAGACAATTAATTCCTGTATTTTTCAACTCCATTTATATGAAGAACCCACTTTATTTATACTTTCATAATGGTGTAGATTGGTATAGGATTGTGACTGAATTTAAAAGATTCTTTGCCAACCAAAATTTTCAGAGAAATAAATACGCCATTATTATCATACATTGCACTTTTTCGTATTTAAGGATCAGATTCAGCCACACATATTATATTGTTTCATCACTTTTCTGGTCAAAACAGTTTCGTCGTCACTTCTAGAAACAATTTTTTTTTGGTTTAATTTTCCATTTAATTCATCATCGGATTGTTTGCAATTAAACCTAACATTTCGGCACCGAAAATTGGAAATGGAAAGATAGACTTTTTCCCAAGTTTAGAAGCTAATAATAGAGGAAGTATCGATTCAATGACGTTGGGTGAAGTTTATTAATTAATTATTAATCACAAAATTATAAGTTCGATTAAAGAAATATCGTTCCGGTAAGAGACAACTCTACAAAATTACAGACGTAATTTTGAAAAATCCAAGGGGAACTTTTGAATCTTCATTTAACAATTTTTCTCCCTACTTCAGAGCACAAGTATGGAAAATGTTAATCTCTTCGTCTATTTTTACTGTCATTTCGAAGAGTTTGATGTGTATTGACATATTAAGTTCTAACTCAGTGGATGTTGGTTTTAAGTAAATTGAGTTAATTTTGATTAATTTAACAGATTATACGAAAAGAAAGAAAGTAATTTCTTAAGGAATCTTACTCTTTTTTCTTTGTTAGATATATTGAACTTAAAATTTTGTATATGAAATTTGTCACTATGATTGATTGTCAAATCTCTAACCGACAAAAAAAACGGAATAATCCATGTGGCAAACTGAAACTTCTGTTAGTGATTAACATTAACAATCAAGTTATAAACAAATTGAAATTAAATACTCACACTAAAAAAATAAAAATTGAGATTACTCTTGAAATTTGGTTATTCTATTTCAAATTGCATCAAATGAAAGTTCGAGAGAAGATTGTCAAAAGTGTCTTACGATAATTACATTTTCTTAATGTGACATTCTTAGCAATTATAAAAAATTAAACTAATTAGTAAATTCCAAAGCCTTTTCAGTAGGTTATAAAACTATCAATAGAATTGTTTATCATTGATACTGAAGTAAATTTCAATGCTAATAAGTCACTTGTTCTATCTTTTATTAGGGCAAATAAAATGACTTATCGAAAAAAAAGTTATGAAAAAATGAAAAAATTACCTAAAGGTAGAAAACAAAAGAGGAAAAATAAAAATATGTGCATTTACAAAAGATAATGTGCTTTCCTATGAGCTTATTTAAATATATTATATTCTTTATTATAAAAAGTCACTTTTTAAAAACACAATTTCAATTTACTTTTTATAATCTATAAATAAAATAAAAAGTTATTTTAAATAACTAGTTGTGGAAAGTTATATACACTTTTTATATTATATGACATTAATAATAGTCTAATAGTCTAATTATATTAGTTAAAAACATAATAAATAAAAAACAAAAATATAAAAAAAGTATAAAATAATTAAAAAATATTTTTTTATAAAAATTAATAAAATAATTATTAAATTTTAAAGAGTTATATTAAAAAATAACTATTTTTTTATTTTTTATAATTAAATATATTTTTTATTTATATTAAAATTACACTTTAAAATAAATAGTACCGGAGATGCTCTAAGACTGTTGTGCTAAATCTTAAATGAAGCTACTGCAGCTAGTAGCTTATTGGTATATCACCAAGACCGTTCGGTTGGTGCGAGGGTATGTGACTATGCGCGGCAAAAAAATAACAAAGGAGGAGTCAACCCTAACGACATGACGTTTGGAAGAGGATATGGTGACTCGCCGTTGGGGAGGAGTGTCGTGGATGATGAAACCGCCAATGTTAACTTGGCAGCCAACGATTGGTCGTTTGACTTTGGTGACTCATAACTGAACCCACCGTCCTTACTCTGTTGACTCCCTACGTTGCCGTGAGTGACCAGAATTTGTGTTGTGCCTTGTTTGGATTTACATTTACAAAATTAGAGTCACATTATAATCACATTATAGTGACCTTGTAGTGAGTAATTGAAGTAAACCTGTACAATTTGAAAATCTTTGATTGGTTGGTGATAAGTTTCATAAAATTGCATGTTTAAAGTTCATCTATTGAGTCAGTCAAAGAAAAACATATATCTATTGAAAAAGGAAAAAAATGTATATCTATTGAAGAAGTTAGTTGATGTTTGAATTGCTGATGGTGGTACTTCTTTTATACTTGGCTAATGACAATTTTGTTAAACTTAATATGATGCATATTCAATTTATTCCAAAGTAAAGCTTAGTGTCTTCACTTAAGATAATAAAACATTGTCTCAAGGGAAGACAACTATATTCAGTTATGTCTTTTGTTTGTAAACAATGGATTTTTTTTTCAATTTATGTGCTTTGACTAAAATATATAATAATGAAAACAAGAAGGAAATTCTCATACATGTTTAGGTGGGAATAAAAGATACATATTTGTAAATTACTAAGGACTATGCTAGAGTTATATGAGCTCTTTTTTCTACTCATAAAAAAAATTTAAAATTCTGTAGAGAGAGTTTTATCTCCTATATAAGTTCTACCCGACTCAAATGAGAATTACTCGGATTTTGTGATCCTCATGAAAGCTCCCTGTGAACAATCCACTTTAACATGCTGATGAAACCCTTTGCTGCAGAATACATTGTGATCCTCATGAAAGATCCTCGCATGTGGCCTACGTCAAGATCCTTACAAAAGTCTCCTTATGTAGCCCCATGCATGTGGCAATTGCTAAGAGCTGGGAGGCCCAATCCACCGCTTGGACAGTCAAGTGCAACAAGACATTCTTGTCCTTTCCAGTAAGTGAATCATACTTACTAAATTCATACAACAGATTGAACTGAATGTTGTGGTATAGATGGTGAGCAAGTTCCTTCCATGTATTTTTATTTGCAAGTTCATGAGGGGTCAATAATGAAAACGTGCAAAGCAAGAGCACGCAAGGGGCAAGGAGTTAGTTCCTTAGGACCTCGCGAATGAAACTTTAGGAGCTCGCGTATGACGATCTTAAAAATTAGCACATGAAAATTCTGAATTTCAAAAACGTGTTCTCTAACATGCAAATATATTGTTGCATGCATTGGATTGAAGAAAAAAGAAAAGCCTTGTTCGGTGTTCACTATTGCTCACTTATCACTGTTCATCGGCAATCATTCCGTCGCCGCCCCTATTTCCACTAAATCCTAGCTCTGACGATAGACCTCTTAAAACAATTATAAAGGGAAAAAAAAAAAAGAGAAGCACTTCCAAACACTCAATGCACTACTAGTTCAGCCAGCTAAGTTCGGAAAGCAAAGCAGTAAGACTCGGTAAAAACATAATGCATGATGGGGAACAGTATTAGGAAAGATGAGTTGCATAAGTGACAACAATGATTCCTCAAAAACATAATTATGAGAAAATTGGAAAAGATTTTGATTTGGGTATCATTAGAGACGATTTGTGGCGACGGCTTTGGTGAAGGTTCTTATCCTGAAAAAGCCAATGCAAGTTGACGAGGCATGTTACCCTAATGGAGCTTATAGCGACAACCCAATTTTTTGTTGCCATTTTGTGATTTGAGAGAAGTGTGAGTCAATAAACAAATGATGACAAGTTGGGTAAAACGTCCATCAGGTGGATCTAATAATTTTGTTTGACAATTACACACACTAGCCACCACCCCTGTTCTTGTTTGCTTGCTACCACACTTTTCGCTGGTTTTTATTTGATTGTTTTTTTTTTTGTTTTGTGATAGATATTGTATTTTATTTTTGTATACAATTCAATTAATTTTGTTTAGAAGCAACTATAAGAGGTAATTTTCGTTGCGTATTATAGCTAGGGAAATATACCAAGTTGGATTATATGTAATTAAATTCGTCTATGATTCATACAATTCCATTATCGAGGTATTTTTTCTAAATAAAATAATACTTTTTTCTTTTCGACTAAGAAAAAATATTTTTATTGAAATACAAAGGTAATTGAATTGCGTACATACATTTAAATAATCTTGAACTAAACAGACAAGTTTTCTTGATCAACTGAAACTGATCACAAACACAAAATTGAACTAAACAAGTCAGATAGATATACATATAATTAACTTCCAACAAAGAAAGGTAAATCCAAACTCCTAATGATGAAAGATTAAAAAAGGAAAAAGAAATAAAGCCATTTATATCTGTGGCAGTCAAAAATAGTAAAAAAGAATTAATGAATAACTTAAAAATAGCAATTTATATTTATTGCACATCGAATAGGAATTTGAGGAAATTATGCTACATACCATTTTAGAAACCTTCATTTTGAAAAACAACAAACACTGTCATTCTTTTTTCTAAAAACACAGATTTTCGAAACTAATTCCACATTCATGAAACAATTTCCTTATGTATCCCTTGCTTTTCATTTTCTAGTCCCTCTCAATATAGTATATCTCTTCCTTGTCTCGTTTGTCTCGTCTCTTCAACCTCTACCTCTGTCTCCTTCTTCCACATCTCTTCTCTCCTACGTTACCATCTTTTATACTCTCCTCTCTCTTTCGTCACGATTCTTCATCGATATCCTCACTCCTCCATCACAATTCTTCGTCAATGTCCTCATTCTCCGTCACGACTCATTCGTCAATCTCTCCCCTCTCTCTCCCCATCATTTTCGTCTCTTCATTTTTTTCCTATCCTTCGATGTCTTCAGGTAGGACTGTTGATATCACAATGAATGGAGTTTGTCCTAACTAGATCTATCGAGAGAGATCAAGATAGAGAGGGCGAGAGAGAGAGAGAAAGAGATCGATGAAGGAGTTAGTGGGAGAGGCAACGAACTTAACGAGATCAGTGGTAGAGACGACGGCATCTAGGATTTCAAAACCCTAGCTAAATAGTACATATTAGGTAGAATTACGTTTATTGGTGAATTTTTTGAAAATATATGAATTAGACCTATTTTTTCTACTAAACGCTAAAAGTTTTTTTCTAATTGCATATTTGAACACTGAAATTTCACCAAAATATAATAGCTGCTAAAATCAATTTAAAATTTCATTTGTGTACAAATCGTACATCATTTGTGCACTAGTTATACACTTTATTTACACTGCTTGTACACCTTTGGCAATTGAAACGAACTAAATCAGTATAAAACTTAATTTATAAACCATTTGTCAACTGTTTGTATGCTGGTACCGTTTGTGAGCCAATTGTACACCTCTATGAAAATATATTTTCTTGCAATTTTTCTTCAATTTCTCACAAAAGGTTGTGAATTTTTCGTGTGTAGATTCAAAATTGCTGGTAGTTGGTGCAATTAGTTTAGCTCTTGTTGGTAGTTTTAGAAATAGTATGAGGCATTGGTATTTTAAAAAAAAAATTTAATAGATTAAACTTATATAAATGTGAACATTTCCCCAAAGAATTTTGTTCACTCTGAGATTGACTTGTGTAGATGCCCAAAATATATTTTCTCTTATTTTAGTATTTTCTAGCAAGTTTTCGTCAAGCAGTGTGGAGGTTTCCTGTTTTCTGTGGATTAGTTGAATAAAATACTTCAGCTTATCACAAACAAATTGAAATAAAAAAAATATTATACTTAATATTTTATGTATTATCCTTAAACAAAAGAGTATTTATCAAAAAATAAAAATTAAATGTGCATCCCTTGTTTGTTATGCTTACTATATGTTGCTGAGGAAAAATGCCCATGAGTAATCGTAATGTCTTAGTTTATTTATGTTTTTCGATTTTTAAGGCTTCTCACGCTATTTTTTAAGAGAGCTCTTCTTTCTTCTGTTATTTTTTTTTTGTTCAATTATTAGTTTTAGGCTTCTCCCACTCATGTTTCTTCTTTCTTCTTGTAATTAGTCTTATCGTTCCAATAGGGGGTAATTCATCTTTCACATCTATGCTAAGGTAATGATGAATTAATGATGCTCGAGATAACTTTGAGGCCACATAAATTTAAATACATGAGTCAATTTATTTGTTTTCTTCTCTTTTTTAATCCACTATCATATGCTGCAATTACCTAAAAGTGCTAATCAATAACCACTGAGTAGTGGTGTAAATGAGTCCAGTAGCTTGCAACGACTTGGCATTCAGTTTGATAAATGTTGATTTAGTTTTTGCTATATAAACGAATAAAATTTAAATACTTTTTAAAATTTAATACATAAATGTGCTAATTTTAAATGATCTTAAGTTACTCGGTAATAAATTCATAAATAAGTTCGACAACAAACTCGGAAACACAACCTCGAGTTTAGTTTTCTGCCACGTAAACAAACTCTAAATGAAAACAAATGTAAATTGAGCTTTTAACGAGTCAAATTCAATCAAATCCTAAATTTTTTTTAAGTCGAGCTAGCTAAATTTTAAACAATTAAAATTTGAATGTAATTTAGTGGTCGAGTTAAAATTTATCTCATTAAAATGTGATCTAAAACATTCTAAAACTTGGTTGATTACACCCCTATAATTGAAATCTGTTCGAGAAATAATATTTTGAACTTATGAATGAGATATTTTTAGGGATGCATGTATATTAATAATTTTTGATTTGTTTTTTTCCATAAGATAACAACACCGAAATTGATCTGCTTTCTGAAAAGAAAGAACGGTTTGTTTCGAAGAATTTTCAAAAGATGAAAGCAACTTGGAACATAATCAAAAGATTAAAATCGATTTCATGTCCCTCCAAATCCAATGACTAAACTTGAAAATCAACAGGTTTTGTGAATCAGTACCTTTCATCCACTTGCTTATCTTCAAATTGCACCTCTCATCAATGTCCCTCCAACGTAAATTTCATTTCAGATTTGATGGAAATAACAGATGAAAGCATCTGTTTGTATTGTAGTATAAGACATTATTGTTCTTGACAAACAATTTTAGATAAACCACAAATAGTAGAGTATAAATTACGTTTATAAATGTTAAATCACAATTTATAAAAATTGAGTTAACTCAAAAGTCAAAACGAGATTACCTAGAACTCTTTGGAAGAATAGAGCTTTCTTAAAAGAATATGCTTAAAGAAAATTCAAGTTATTTTCAAAAATCGTCAAAACATATTTTGATGAGCTTCCTTTCTGTGTGTAGGTATCCATACTATATATAAAAGTATTGATATAAAAAATTAAAAATAAAAAGACTAAAGTACCCTTTAATTAAAAATTCCTTAAAAGTTAAAACATAAACGTATAATGTCTCATTAAATATTGTGTCATATCCCAATCCGACTATGTGAATTAAAACTGCCCGCATTAAATATTGTGCTGTAAAAATAAAGACACTCTCTTTAAAACCTTGGTCGAAAAAAAAATCTCAATTACTAACATTATGTGACACGTCCTCAACTATGTTAATTACTAGTTATGTGTAATGAAATCAATATATAGATATATAATAACTAGAAAGTTTTTTAAATTTGTGATAAGTGACTTTTTAATTAATTGATAAGTAATTTTTTAATTGATTGACAAGTGGTATAAAGTGTGTTATTTCTTGATGTCTTTACAGAAAATAACTACTTCAACATCAATATATATATATATAAAGTTTGGGAATTTTTCTAAGGTTTCTACAAGTGACGTTTTAATTGATTGACATGTGATGACTTTTTTTAAATATCTTCTCTCTTTTCCTTTTTGTAATATAATATAAAAAAATTTCTAAAATCAATAATTACATAACAAAAATAAATTAGTATATGTATCAATATATACGTTTAAATCAATATATATATATATTAATTTTTTTAAAAGGTAGGAGGTGGATTAAAGTCAAAACAGTTTTATTTTTTTCTCTACTTCCCCCAAGGATTGAACCTAGAACATCCAACTATAAATATTAGTTCATTATCGTCAGACCTAACTTTTGGAGGCTAAAGATGTATTAGTAAAATAATAATATATACGTTTAAATCAATATATAGTATTTTACATATAAATATAGTTATATAAATTTAACACTATGATGAAAAATTTGGTTCTTAAATTTGATATATAAATTTGCAGTTAGCAGGTGATTTAGAATGGACTAGCGAAATATCAACGTATTAGGCTTTTTGAAAATAGAGAATCAGGTATAGAAATTAATGATAATTTGATACTTTCGATCAAATTATGATGATATTAGTTATATTTTCTTAATTTAACGCATGCATATGCATTTAATTGATTAATATTATATTATATAAATTTTTTTTTTAATGAATCTATATATTTCTCTAGGAAAAATAAATAATATATTTGTCACAACCCATTCCAGGGACCATGACCGGCGTACAAGACGAACCGTCTATGAAAACCCAACCCATCTCGCAAAAGCCTCAATATATAGAACTATTACCCAAAATCATATTTTTAATAAAATAATAAAACTAAATAAAGGTTGAATCCTCATTTAACAAAACAAATATATATACAATATTAAGTGCGTAAAATATTTCAAATTAAAACATTTGAAATAACCAAAAACGATAACGAAAACAATAACAATTCCCACAAAAATCCGGTTCGGAGCCTCTAACAAATCATACAAACGGGGCATGAACGAAAGACCACTGACCACAAAGCCAAATTACCTCACTGAGCATCAAATGCCAAAGATCACTGTCCTCAAGGATCACCTGCACGATGATGAAACACAGGGATAAAACAAAGAAATGGGGGGTCAAACCCAATGAGGGACAACACTCCAGATCGTCTCATACGTGCCTCACAAGAAATGTTTTGAAAACAATTCAAAAATACCACATGCAAATATAATCAACATATATATATGTATATACATATATATACACGCTACATACGTAATAGCGATTGAAAAACCGTTTCGAAATCGTTCGTATCTAAAGCAAATAACATACACGAAAACCTTCAGAAATTAAACCAAAATCTTTTCAAGATTTTCTTCAAAACTTATCAAAGTTAATGTGTTTTTAATCACAAAGCAAAACCTTTCCAGAAACGTTTTATCTCATCGGAGATCCCAAAATAAAACCCTTTTAAGGTTATACCAAAAACTTCAGAAATCAAAAACCCTTTTAATCTTTTATCGAAAACTCCAGTTCAGAGTTCAAAACCTTTATAAATTTGCTAGAAATTTCATAATCCAAAACTTTGCCATATAGGCATCGTAACAGTAATAATACTATCTTCAAAAACATAATATCACGGATAAGGGACCAGTAACAATAACAATTGTGGTGTGATCTGTGTCACTCTACCACCTCAATAATGATTGTGGACTTTGTCACTAATCTGGTAACAAATCATGTGTCTGATCAGGATACATGGCTATCGCCAACCCGATAGCTAAGTCATCTCATACATTGGTATACCAAAGGCTACAAACCCCGTAACGAAGGTGTCCCGTCTCCAAAACATAGACATAGTATAATTAAATCCAATAATAATAACAGTTGGTCATGCGACCGGATATATCAAAAACAAAGAAGATATATAAGATATAACTTATATACCAAGTCCAAAAACAATGTCACCGATTTCTCAAAACAATTCCATAATTCAAATATATATATATATATATATATATATATATATATATATATATTTTCAGAAACAAAATCTTTATTTCGAAAAGATATTCGAAAATCCAGGCAAATACCAGTTTACCAAAAATCGAGTTGCTTTCCAGAAACAATTAACTTCTTACAAAAACAAAGAATCTTTAAAAAACCAAGCGTTATTAATATTTCCAAAATATTAATAACTTTCCAAATACATATCTTATCATTTATCGAAATTCTCATAATTTTAGAAATAAAATTAAATCAAACAAGTCCTCACATAGACCCAATTTTTTAGGATTTCCAATCATTTAATTAATCCAATTTACGTGTTATGGTGATAGCACAATAAAAACATATATCAGTAGAAGAGACGTAGTCTATGTGTCTGAAGATGTCATTCACTCATTTGGATGTCCAAAGCTCTAGGACCCAGTACCACTGCCAGGTAGCTGATCCCGCTGATAAGGGCAAGAAGCTGAAACAACACATTAGAAATAATAACGGATCAGAAATAATGATGATGAGACACTGGTACTGTGGTTGTACCAAAATGCGTGCGCATGCATATGCAACCCTCAAAGCAGTCAAAATCTCCAAATTAGTCCTCAGACTCTCCAAATTCACCAATTACAAAATGTCACAATTTGGCCCCTCAGAACCACTGTTTACTCGAGTTAGTCAGAAGCTAACTCGAGTTATATGTGGTCTGGTTTACTTGAGTTAGCCAATGAATAACTCGAGTAAATCATGACTTATATTACTCAAGTTAACCCAAACATAACTCGAGTAAATATGAGCCTATCTTACTCGAGTTAGCCAAAACGCTTACTAGAGTAAGTCACTTACGCATATCGCCCAGTTCGACTAAACACTCAATGCAACCGATAAAAATACTTCTAATCACATACATTAACTCCAGTCAACCTCTTGAGTACGAATCTATACTCAACTCCAACAATACAACTC
>CAODLS010087198.1:0-10176 GCA_948243855.1 Flueggea neowawraea | reverse complement strand
GGCATGCTGTGTCGCTCCCAAGCTTTAGACCCGAGTTCCCCCAACAAGTTTTTTATAAAATAAATGGGCTGAAACTTCTCAAACCCAACGACCCATTTAAGAGTAACAAAAACTTTACTTTCTACAAAATATGAATTCAACCGATATTTATTATCTAAATAAGAGGATAATGTTCGAATTTATCTCTTAATGGGTAGAAATAGAATTTGAAAACCTACAATTACATTATTATAAGTTGCGAGGCTATTCTTTGATAAAAAATTTAACATTTGACTATTTTGTGCAATTTTCTCTTCTTAATTTCTTGAACACTTTTATCAACAAATGGGTAGTCCAAAGCTAATAATATTGAATCGTAAGTTTCAGGCTTTCTTTTAGGGTTAATTTTGTACGCACTCACTCAAGATTGACCACAGTATGGCCACTTAATTTTTGTCTAGAATGTCGCACGATTTTGTTTGTCCTAAACGATCACAATGGCCGAATTTTTTAAACTCTAAAATCGGAATGCTTAATAGACTTACAACTCATCATAATTTTCAAACACATCACACAACACGTAGACAAGTTATAATCCAATGCGGTTGTCCATCTCAACTACAAACCAAAATCAAAATCATCCGAACCTCAAACCCTAACCTTCTCCTCCTAGTTTATGTTGACATTGTCTTAAGCCACTTCTATTTTATAGAGGAAAACTATCTTCGGTTTTTAATTTTAGTTTTTCTTGCATCTTGAATCTGTAGGCTCAACATATTCCCAAAGGGGGCATTTTTTGTTCTTTTGTAGGTTGAGCATCCTGTAAATAGGCCAAAATCTTATGGAATGGCAAATTCATGTAGTAAGTGAAGAACCACTGCCTATTGATCAGTTATAATTTCCACTAATGGGTAATCAATTTTCTCCTAAAAGTGGAGAACTACTGCCTATTAGTCATATATCGGATGATATTGGGCTCTTCCCTTATAGAACCCACTCTTCTTTGTTATTTCCTTCTCTTTCTTTTGTTTTAAAATGTATTTAATATGTAAAAAAATCTTATTCTAAACCAAGCTATGGATAGTTAATAGACACATGTATATATACATGAAGTCTAAATGGATTTTAACTTGAAAGAATTTAATCTCTTTTTTTTTATAACTTCACGGTGCATATTATCATTTTGATATGAACTCGTGCAAGCGCAGATGCTGGACTAGTTTATATGATGATTGGGAATACGATTCTTTTTCCCATAAAGAAGTGGAAATCCATCAAGTTACACAGTCATCTCTGAATCAAACGGGAAGGAAATCCAATAGCTACAGGTCCCTGTAAACTCGTGAATACTGAATTAGAGGGTAGAGACTCATGTTTTGAAGGAAAATTCAATAGCTGCAAGTCCTGTAAACTCATGAAAACTGAAGTAGAGCTTTTTTTTTTTCCCCCTCGTTTGCTCGTCTCCTTTTAGGCAAAGTTTGCAACATACACAAATTAAATTTCAAATTGCTACGCATTAATGCCTATTAATAGACATACAGTACAGAAGTTCATTGTCCTACCCAATACCAGCAAGGACTTACATTTAGAAACTTCTGAAAATATCAACTTTCAATACATTTTCTCTGACAAGACGAAAAATGCAAATATCGCCCTCTTGCAGACTATTATCATTCACAAATGCAGACCAACCTCCGTAGAACCTGCCTTGATCACCATAAATTACGTCCCACCACCTGTTTTGAGCCACAAGTGTGAAATTTTTTAGTCCTTTCTTGATCTGATCCTTCACAAAGTCAGTTGGTATATGCTGCAACATTTGAATTACAACGTCAAACATGTATTTAGTTGCAGGAACATAACTGATATAATAATGCATGAGAGTATGGACTTGAAAATTGAATATCTACATGTTGAACATACCAGGTAGCCATTATGGAGATATGCATGCTTCATATTAGCTAGAAAGAAGGGATATTTCTTATCTGCAGATTCATCATTTCCATAAACTCTTGACCGCGGATTCCTTTTATTGATCTTCCTTCTGATATCTTTTTTATCTGCAACTTGTTTCTTCCTTCTAATATCTGCTTTCTCTGCAACTTGTTTCTTCGTTCTGATATCTTTCTTCTCTGCAACTTGTTTCTGCTTCCCTTACAAGTACAATTTGAACAAGTAAATAGCACATTGATAAAACTATCATTTTATTTTCTAAAACCAAAATGGGGAATTCACATGATCATTCATTACTGACCTGCAAATGGGCAGTGACTTGTTTTTTCATCCGTGCGGAAGATCCAAACATTAAACTTGATCTCACTTTCACTGATTAATTCAAACACACAAACATCGCCAACTTTTAAATCATTATCTCGTGAAAATATCTTCCGTCCGTTGCCTATTCCAGCCCTGGAATATTTTTCTTCAAAATGGTATGTCATCTTCCAGCACCTCTCATTTGAATGAAGAAAAACTTGTGTTTCATCTTCAGCAATACAGTTAATATACTTTTCACAAAACCGAAAAGGCAGATGCTGCGAAAAATGAGTTAAAACAGAAAAATTAGAACAAAAAATTACAATAAGGAAATAAAGATGAATCAATAAATCCTGTCAAGTTTTCAGTCGGCATTACCAGTTTATCTCTTCCAGAAGAGACATATGACGGTTGCATAACACAAGAGAAATTTGGATATTTGGATTTAAAACCAATGGCTTTTGTTCTTGCTTTTTCATCTCCTGTTACTTTTTTTCCCTTCAGATTAAGTTTCATTCTCTGACATTTCTTTTTTGCAGAATCTCCTGCATGCGATTCAACATACATGAGTCCAAATTAATGTAGTATCATAAGAGATAAATGATTCAATACAATGAAAGAAGAAGAACACATACCTTTAAAACCTTTAACTGAACTTCTTCTCATCTTTGGAGGCCTAGATGAAAATTTTAGTGGTGATTTCTTTCTTTTTTTCGGCAAGCTTGGTGTAGAATCATCAAAGAATTGAGCCCCTAATTCTTCATCATCAGTAGCTTCTTCCTTAACTTCTCGTGCTTTTCCATATTGTTTGTTTCCAACTTCAGTTCTCTCAATAGGAGATTTGATATCTGTTGCACTTTTATCAAAAATAAGAACAGAGAATTGAGACTTTCCCTCGTACTCGAATACCAAAAGTTGTCCATGACTTAGAGAGTGAAAATCATCAAATTCTTTCCAACCATTCTTGAGCCAAATTTCGCCATCACATTGTAACCACTCCAGCTTCCATTTTCTACCACTTGGGTCCTTCACTTGCACTTGTGCTGATATTTCATGACCATATTCTCTGACAAACCTTCTAGGAACCAACTGTAACAACATCAAAATCTCACAATTTTTAGTTCCTCACACCAAAACTCAAAACAGTACGTAAAACGCAACAATCTTGAACAATGAAATGAATGTTGGAATAGTAACATGTAATAACAATTCAATGAATCCGACCTACAAACAGCATTTTCAAAAGAAAATTAAGGACAGTAATGACTTACAAGTTTCTTTTCTCGCATGGCTTCACTATCTTCCAAAATAATCTTGAAAAAATGTGGTCTTTCTGAACTTAAATGGTTGTTGCAGCACGATGCCATTTTGACAGTGATTGTGATACACTGAACTTGGTTTTAAGCTGATAGAACAACAGAAAGCCTTGCTTGCAGGAAAAAGTTTACAGAAGAAGATGAAGTTCGGAAAAAGTTCTTTTGAAAAAAGATGACGAGAATGCCTTTACAATGAAAGAGAGAAGGCCAGAATGCCTTTTATACAAAGTTTACAGAAGACGTGCTAAAGTCAGTTAACTGCAATGCCAACTATTACACAGAGTAATGATGGATTCAACTTACCAACACAGGTCACAAGACCAGTTTGGCATAACCAAAATGAAGTCAGAATACTATACATGTAAGCGAGTAAGAGTGAAACTTGATGTAAACTATTCATTTGATTAGCCTATCTTTGTCCTACTTTCCGGACAAAAGAAAAATCTTTGTCCTATTGATTCTTGTCCCATATGCAAACACTGAAACACATATCACTACTATTTTCACATCTCTGTGTCTTTCCATGCCTCTCTCTTTCTCTCTGACCATCATATTTCCATGTCTCTCTCTCTCACTCTCTCAGCTTTTCTTCCCCAGATCAATTTAAGATTTCAATCTAAAAAGTCATACTCAAACCAGAAACAAAATGCCAACTCAATAGTTCAACGTCAATCCACTGTTCAACACCTGAACATTTTACTTCACCATGGAAACATAGTTACCAGCAAAACCCACCTCAAAAACAGAACCAATATGCCAACTCAATAGTTGAACCTATGCACAGCAGAACATTTTGCGTCACCATACAAACATAATTGTGCAAGCAAAACCAACTCACAAAAATTTAATTATCAGTCAGATAAATGCAGACTTCCAGCTCTGGAATTCGCTTTTAGATAAGCTCAAATGTAGAAACATTTGCAAAGAATTATCTTTGACAAGCTCTACTGCTGTCCATGATCTGTCATCGGCAGAAGCAAAATGTCCTTCTTGCTTAAATCTGATACCAGTTATGAAAATCTTAGCATGCTGCAGTTTTCTTGCCAACCGTTCTTAAACCAAGTGTCACCATCCCATTCTGAACACTTTTAATTTCCATTCTCACCCACTTGGGCCCTTCATTTGTACATATTTTTTACAAACCTTCTAGGTATCCACTGTAATAACATCAAAATCTCACAATTCATAGTTCTTTACAAACCTCAAAACAGTACATATCAAAGCAACACGAGTCTTTGAGCAATGAAATCAAATATCCTTATGGTAACATGCTGTAGTGTCGAATCAATCTCTCGAACAAACAGCATTTCATTAACAAAAAAAAAATTAAGGATAAAGATTTCGTAAAAGTTTCTTCTCCCACGTGGCTTCAGTGTCCTCGAGGATAATCTGGAAAAAGCATGATCTTTTTGGCATAAAATATGCTGATTGTGACAAGTTGTCATTTTTTTTACTGCTCCGAACAATAACTACAGCACTTGTAAATTCTTGCTTGATTAGAAATACTGTAGAAAAGAAAGATTTAAGTTTTATTGAAACAAACTAGAGTGGGGATACGTACATGATGCAAGTGTTCGCTTCCCATGTGGCAAAAGAAAAAAACCTGCAACAAATGATATTATATGGGTGTTTCGTAAGGATTTATTCGGTTCGATCAAGAACTGAAACGAATTTAAAGACTGAATTAACTGAACCACATGTATGAATCAAGCCGGCAGAAACAAAGTTAAAGTTGAACAAAGCTGACTAACCATAAAACCATACATATTGGTGGTTTGTCGCATGCCTTGACCGTCTTCCAAAATTATCTGGAAAAAATGTGGTCTTTTTGGTGTAAAATGGCAAGATGGGACGTTATCTCTAAACATGTGAAGACGGCAGTGCTTGTAAAAAATTTAGTTTGGTTCTAATGCTGATAGAATCACACCGAAAGGTGCAGGCTAAACTTCCAGTGTGTGAAGAACTGGTACAGATGATATAAAGAAGATAATGAAATTTCAGGAAAACATTTCTTGGGTCGTCGTGTTGAACAAAGAAGAAATGCCTTTTACATAAAGTTTGCAGAGAAGAAGTAGAATACATAGCAAACTATTTATGCAGTATAAAGATATTGTATATCTAATAAAGGTCATATTTCCAGCTTGGTAATAATCTAATCTAACTAATGTCAGAACAGAATACATTCATGTTGATTGTATCAGATACACATAATTCTTCATCATCATGACTTTGAATAAATTTCAGATTAATTTATCAGATTCAACAGGTCATAAACTCTCAGGTGCGGCTTTTATTCATTACACTTTTTACATATTTGGCAACTATTCCTTCGATTAGCTATGTTGATGTGACCTATTCCTTCTGATTGTTAGCAATATTTGTCCTATTTTTTGAGTGATCCTTCTGTCTTTACTTGGCCAGATCAATTCAAGATTTCAAATTCGATTTAAGATGTCATACTCAAAACAGAGCTAGGGATGACAAATTAATCCGAGCAGATAAACTCCTTGTGTAAAAGGCAGTGGGTGTTCGGGCACTATCTGGTCCCTTGGTGGCTCCACTCCACCACTGATGCAAACACAATGGGTGTGAGTTTTGTATGTAATTCTTATCTAAGAGGTTTGGATTCAAATTTTGGATTTGTTTCTCATTTCGAGTTTTGAGTATAAAAGTGTCATCTCGACTCAAACCCAACTCATTGCTATTCTTGGGCAGAACCCAAAGGCCAATTCAATAGTTCAAACTATCCACTACATTCACTTTTGGACATATCTACACAAAGAAAAACTAAGTTGTAAGGACCCATTTGACAATACAATATTTTTTGTATTTAATATATAGTATATAAGAGATTTTATAATTTGTAATAGTAAAAATTGATGATAATATAAATATTTTAATTTGTTATTGTTGTTTACAAATTCTAAAAATACCCTTGTATTTTAAAATATACATGAGTTTTAATAATAAATAAGGATAATAATGATATTTTATAAATTTAAATATCTCTCAAAAATTAAAAAATACTAAATGTTAACCACTATCACAAAATAAACATGTAATAGCATGTATTAAAAAAATACATAAAATACTATATATTTATCTTGCCAAATAAGCCACTAAGTATTTCAGCCAGTGCTTCGGCAAATGTGGAGTTCCAGCGCCGGCATTCTCTCTTATTCAGGCAAATGACGTTTACGTAAGCGTATGTAGTGTTGTGCAGACCGCAAACGTGCTTCAGGCATGCATTGAGTAACCGAAGTAAGAAATATTATTTATTTCTTCCGCATCTTGGAGGATATCATTACATTGGCATATATTATTGTTTGTGGTGAATTAAGGGTGGTTATTATATTTTTTGTGTTTTGAGGATGAATAAAATTGAGTTTTGATTCTTAATTATTTTGTCATTGATGTTGCAAGATAACTCGAGTAAAAAAATCAACAACTTGAGTAAGAAAGATGTCTAGAAGCTGCGGATCAAGTGCTACAACTCTAATAAGATCATGCATAACTCGAGTTGTTAAAATGTCATACAACTCGAGTTAAATAAAGGCTAACTCACATTAAATTAAGAATAACTCGAGTTAAAATATGGCTAAATCGAGTTAAATAGTCTGGAGAAAATTTAACTCGAGTAAACACTTGTATAACTCGAGTTACAGTTTGGAGGCAAAGCCTGACATAACTAATTGTCAAATGTCGATGTTCCAACGGTCAAAAAAATGGATAACTCGAGTAATCACAAAAAATAACTCGAGTGTACACATTTCAGAGGTCATCTTCTACAAACGATAACTCGAGTAAAAAGAAAAGATAACTCGAGTTAAAGTCTATGTCAGAGCATTAAATGAGGGATTGCTCTATCTCACAATGGCTACATTCAATCCTCCAACTGCCATATCGACTTGGAAATCTATAAATAGCCTCAAGACACATCAAAGAAGTAGTTGTTCATCACTTGCAAACATCTTACAACAACATCAAGTTTTCTCTTGCTCATATTTGCAAATCATCCACGCACTTCTCAAGAGTGTCTTTCACTTGCAAATTTATTATTTATTGAGAGTGTTTATTATTGAATTCGTTCTTCCTTATTGAGAATATCTTTGTATTTGAGAGAGGAATAGTTTTCTTGTTTGTCTAGAAAATAAGGGTTGTATTGGTATATGTTTAATCTTGCACCTATTGAAGCAAGAGGTTGTAGAGGTCTAATCTTGCACCCATTGAAGCAAGAGTTTGTAGAGGTTTAATCTTTCACCATTTGAAGCAAGAGATATAGTGTATTCAAAATTCCAAGAGGAAGCTTGAAGAGTGGACGTAGGCTAAGAGGGTCGAACCACGATAAATATTGCCTTTAATTTCTCTATCCATTATCTCTTTATATTTATTGTTCATGTGAATATGATAAATTGTTCTTACTTTGCTTTTGCTTATTTTGAATATTTTAATAATTACAAAAACATTTTTAAACAAGTTTTAAAAGTCAAAAATCAAATTCACCCCCCTCTTGGATTGCCATTTTGGGCCAACACATAGGAATCTTCTTGTGAACTGGGTTATATTTGAGGAGTTTAGGGCTCTTGTTCTTGAGGTCTTCTTCTATGTATTTGTAAGGAATTCCTTTGATCTTTAGGGCTAGTTCGACTCTACGACCGAATGGACTTCTCCATCTCCCATAAAGCTTCACCTCTTAACTCATATTCAGGATTTGGAATTTGGATTAATCTGTACAACCACTTCTTCTTGGTGGTGGTGTTAAATGTGGTTGGTGGTTTTTATAGCAAAGCAATATGTCAGAGGAAGAGGAAATGGTCACATGTCCTCAACTTGTACAGGTTAATTGTAATTGCATCTCTAATACACTACTCTGAAGGAATCTATCTACCAGTTTAACAAATAAACAGTATATAATAATAAGTTCGAGTTACCTTCCTCGATTCCAGTGGACACTCGACCCAACCAGCAGTAGAAGACATCAAGGTCAGGATCGGGACTATGTTGGTCTCGCGAGCAAACAACTGTTAAATTGTCGATGGGAGTGCTCGTATGTTTCGCATCATAGATGCCACACAGATCCGGACCATCGACGTACGAGGAGCGAGTGGAGAAAGGAGAGAGGTGGCATAGTGGAAGAAGAGCTCTCTTCTTCCTTTCCTCTCTCTCTCTCTCACATTTTAGTGTGTGGGATAGAAGAATGAATGAATCCCTTTCTCTTCTTTCATATATATAAGCCTTAAATGGGCTTTGGACCTAATAAGCTCAATAGGCTTAGCACATAGGCCTTTTTGGCCCATCTCAATTGGGCTAGCCAATTGGTCTCGATTCATCATCCCGATTCACACCTTGATAGACCGAGTTCGTTTCACCTGTCATGGGCGGACCGCTTTTTCCAACATCTCTCACTTGCACATGACAGCATGTTACATCATCATGTAACATGGTTAGCACTCACATAACCATGCTCGATCCTTTCGTCATACAGGCAAATAGACTGCGCGACCAGCATACGATAGAAGCATAATTGTTATACACTTGTAAGGGATATATAACAACTTCTTACTCAATCCTTCCAGAATGCGTCTCTTGCAGAACAGCTCCATTCTGTCATAGAGTATGCAACAACAACACAATCTGCTGGAACATATGCATTTCCCCTAGTTCGTAACCACACAATTGTTGCTTTTGAACTTCTCGATCTCATGAAAGTTTTACTCATAGTTCACACATCATATGACAGATCACATGTAGTTAAGCAAACTTATGAGATTAGTGCAAATGTGTCTAGAAACAAACTTCCCGTCTTACACCAGACAATCCACATAGCCAAGTTTACTTGCCCAGCTTGTTACGCTTGGTCAAATCAATCATGACCATTAACTGTAAGCTAAAATAGCCAAACTCAACTACATGTCTTGAATGTGTTAAAGGTTCTACGGGTAAGTAGTACCGAGAACCACATGTTCATGACATGGTCTCACACTAGGAAAAGTGAGATAATTTTTTTTTAAACTTTTCCATCCCTATGGTCGTGTATATAGCGCACATGGTATGATCATGTGTTATGGTGTTCTTTTCTTCCCTTGGAGGAGCGCATGTTTATACAACATTGTCAACACCACGCAGAAGCTTTGGTTATAATGCATTTCGCCATCTAACCTTAATCCACACCGTAATAGGATTACTTCTGGCTTTAAGACATAATATGTTAAAAATCTCTCAATTTAGCATCTGATCAATTTAATGATTGACATAAAAATTTATTCCTATGGCATACATCTTTTTTCATACGATCTTTTCTTGCCTTTTTTTAATGAACTCACAACTGTAAAATGCATGATGACCTCTTGATTATGAACGCACTCTAATTCTCTTTCTACGTTCAAAACCAGCCTCATCTTAGTTCTTTTCCCAATGAACTAGGAAAACTAAGGTAAACACCCTTGTGAGTGGGTTACTTATCTGTCCAACGTTCTTTCTCACTTAACGATACTACAAATATCAACTCTCAACATTTGTGCTCGTGTATTGCTCACGATGATCATATTAAAGATCATGTTTTAAGGGATTACATACTTTGGGTGTTATGCGAATCTTAAGGAACTTATTCCTTATAAGCTTTTAT
>CAODLS010087151.1:0-17024 GCA_948243855.1 Flueggea neowawraea | reverse complement strand
AGCAAGTTTGGGGACAGAACTCCAGCAACCATGACCATGCTTGGTGATGTAGTTGAGAAGTTTCTCATCTTCTTCAGGGGACCAAAGGCCTTTCCTTAGCTTCTGCTTGTAACAACAAGAATGCCTTCCCATGTGGAGCACGGCCAAATGACTATCAACGCTCACCTTTTCAAACAAAGCTTTCAGAATTTGAGGTTTTTATTGGGTTTCAAATGGATTCTCTTCTAAGAATTGGTGGGGTGATGTGTGCTTTGGAAAGATATGTAATGAAATGAGAGATGGAGACTGTAGGGAAGTTTAGAAAACTGAAGTTGCTTCCTATTTATTTGATTAAACATTCAAGAATAAATAACCCTTCTCATAATCAATTTCTAACTCTGCTTTCAACTTTATAAAAATGGTTTTTCTGACTTTTTAAGGCTACAGCTCTTTCTGTTCGCTTGATGGTCCACGTCAGCACCGGGTCCCTCCCTGAGGTGGGCTCTATTAATCATGGACGGTCCTGATGCAATTGTAGCAGATGATGAAGAGCGTGGAAGGGGAAGAGGGAGGACCCCAACAATTTGACTTTCATTCGTCCCATCAAAATTTTGAGAATTTAAGACTGTGGCACCATAGTGGGGCTTTACTGCCAGATATTTATTTCTGATGATGTTACTCGCTCAACTTGTAAAATCATCACAATTTCAAGTAAAAGTTTAGTTAATGATAATTATGTCTTGGAATTAGGCAACAATCAGTTAAAATCTTTTTTACCACATAGCATGTTCAAGTTTGTAGCAATAATTAACAATATATACCTATTTTTAATACAAGTCTATCCAAAGATTCCAAACACAGAAAGGGTGGTTAGAATTAAGAATGGAAAATTTATGGAGAGCAAGAAAGAACCAAAATTAGCTAAGATTAACCAAAAAAGGATTCAGCGTAATAAATCGATGATAAGAGCAGCTAGAAACGATGACTAATAGGGATCTTGTTTTACATAACATTTAATACAAATGTGTGTGTATATAATTCTTCCTTTTGCCTAGTCTAGTTTGTTTGCTATGCATTTTTCTTTCACCTACCTAATGCGCCAAGCTTCTCTTCTTTTTGCATTTCTTGGGTTATTTTCCAAATCCAAATATACTAATTATTTTGAGACAATAAAATCATATCATTTAATTCCAATCATATATATATTTCTTTAATCTCAGAGAACCCACCGATTTGTGTGGCCTTCCAACTTTTGAAATACAAATATTAATCGTGTCATTGATTATAATTGAGGCTTAATGCAATGGAAGTGCTATAATTGTGCACAAAGCTAAAGGGAGAATATATGAAGACGACAATGGCAATAATGTAGTTGTCCTCTACATATATACAGCAGAAGAGAAATGATATATATATATATATATATGTATGTATGTGTGTGGTGGATATATATGAATGAGGACAAATTTTGATGAATTATTACTGGCATATACTCCTTCCATATCACATTATTAATCGCATAACGCCATCTAATCACTTCCTTTGTCCCTACGATTATTTCTCTCGACTCCATGTCCTTTCCTTTTATACCATGAATCCTTGTTTTTTTTTTCACTCGCAAAAATATGTAACGTATGGATATGTATTATATATATACACTGCTGGTTGAGTATAAATAAAATAAGAGTGGTGAATAGTGAATACATATACAGCATGATTGATAAAATGGGAAAATTTTGAGAAGTTGATGATAAGTGGGATGACTTCAATTTATCAAAAAAGTTGGAAGATTTCTTTGATGGCATGCCTTGATCAATCGGCAAAATGGAACATACATATGTTAATGATTAATTTATTCAAATAAGTAAATAATTAATCCACTTGTAGAAAATAGGAATATGTCAAAATTATGTGAGTGAGGTATGTATGACCTGCAATTGCAAAGGAAAAAAGCCCTAGATAAGACTTATATATATATATATATAGACGAATAAAATTAAGGGGTGTCCAAATAATCAATCATTTTGGGTTAATTAAACACTTTATAGACTTTTTAGAGAAGAACCTATTGATGATCAGCTTCATAATGTAGTGATGAATAAGGAGAATATAAATGTTATAAAAAATATTCCAAGGTCGTATATATGGCTAATAACCAAACTCCTGCGAAGCCTGTCCTAGTTCATGACATCTTCTTTGATGATTATATATATAATTATATGAAGGTTCCTTTTCTTGACCAGTGGCAATGCCCTAATTAATTGGGACATCCATAGAAAAATATTTAAATAGAAAAAAGAAACTGGAGATGATTTGTAAAATGTAATCTCCACACCCTGATTATGCGCTCATCGTACACTCATCTTTTAGCGGCTGAATATATGAGCTGTTAAGTGAAGTCAACCATTGCTTCCATGTTTATTCTATTTGTTTCTTTCTGTTTTATTGCCTAACTATACCCCTCTCAGCTTCGCTGTCATTTCTGTTTTTCATTTGCCTGCTTCATCAGTTGTGCTTTAACATTCCCCGCCCATAACAACGCCACCTTACACCAATTAATCATTCTCATCACCCTTATCTTTTTTTTTTGTTCATATTATAATATTACAGACTGAAACCTCAACATTACATATGTAGTTTGATTTCATAATGTGTCATTAATACCTTGATGTAGTGTGTGTTTGTATAAAGTACAAGTCAATATAGGAGCACAGTGAAGAAGCAATAATTGAAAGGGGGAACATGAAATGCATGGTTATTTGTTTGATGCTATTCCCATGGCTATGTGCGTCGGTGACTGACGACATTTATACAAGTAGAAGTAAGGAATGAAACTGATAAGCCAATTGGAGCCATACACAATTAGGTCAGAGAAAAGCAAACCCACATTTTGTCTGATCAGACAAGGATGATCTTTTCTGTTCGTCGAAGCATTCTAAATGGTGCCACTTGGCGAATCGTGCGCATCGGATTTATCTGCATCAACAGCAGTGCATTAATTGGGAATCACACATCAAACGTATTGTGGGACATAAAGACCTTTTCATGTCAACCTTTGTACGTACGTAGCTAGCTAGCTAGGTCCATGTCTCAGGCCAACATGGTTCCTATTATTCACTTCAGGTATTCAAACCACAGAAGATATATAGACTCATGCATTACTCCTTTTCACAGCTAACATGTTCAATATTATTTCTCAGTTTCTAAGGCTGTCATTTGAGGCTGCCACAAATCCTTAACTTGAATATAATAACATAGGCATTAAGTTGCCATATATACTCACTGCTATATGTTCCAATCAATAGTAATGAAAGGATAAGTCTTTCACAGTTTGATTACTCAGGAATTAGTATTCTTAGTTTGAATTATAGATTGATATATAGATTATATGATAAAAATGTTGAGAGAATGACGTAGTGTATGCTTAAATAATACTATTGCACAAAACAAAGAAGGGAATCTCGCCTCGAAAATTTAGCAACTGGCATCAAGTGTCAATTAACTAACTAATGATGAAGGTGAACAAATTCCAGCATATAAGTAGAAAGAAATGTAAATCATAGTTAAGTAATTAAGCAAAGCAATAATTAGCGAAAGCATCAACATTGACCTACTAAAGGTATGTGCATTTAACAATGTTGATTGAATAAGTAAAATGAAGCTAATGATCGAGGAAAAAAGATTTGGATGATGATAATGACATAGCTATTTGAAATGGAGGGAGACATAATCCTTGAGTTCTTGAAAAATAAAAATGGACTAGACTTCTCCATTATATCTTTACAGTCATCATCACCTCCCTAAGCTGATTCTGAGACAGACAACTAATTGAGAAGGAGTAACTGTTGCTTATAAGTAGTGGAATCTTCAATACTACTCACTATTATTTTACATCTTATATTACTAATCTTTTCTCAATTGTTTTTCATTTTTAATTTATTTGTGCATGACTCTTCCTCTGATATCAGTATATCATGATAATTAAAGGAACTAGTTAACAATTAATCCATATAACTAATTTGAGGAAACTTATGTAATGACTAATTAGTTGTGACATTACAAATTTACTGATAATCTATTAGTATATATTGTTCTGGTAAAAAAAAGTCTAATACGTAAACCCAAGTTGTTTTTTTACAGAATTTTGGACTTCTCAATCGTTCATTTTGTCTCCACATATGATATAAGGATTTATATGTTGACATGAAAATAAAATAGTGAATTTTTAAAAAAGAGATGCGTGAATGAGTTAAAATTGTAGTAGCTAGATTGTATGGGGATATAATGATAAAAAAAAAACAAAAAAACAAAACTCCTCCCTTAAACCTCTTTCCACCCTTATCAGCTCTCTCTTTCCTTTCCTTTCCTTTCTTTTCCTTCCTCCTCCACTGCCAACTAAATGCAGTATGAGCGTGTGATTTTTGGATTCCTTATGTTGTATGTATTAATAAGTTCGAAATGAAAGCCAAAAAAGGACCCGAAATTTAGATTATGAATTAGGGAAAAAAAAGTTAATGAAAAGAAAACATGACAAATTGCTTTTAGTGACTAATAGGAGTGTGAAAGAAAAGAGGGGTGCTTTGCTCTAGTTATGAGATGACTTAAATGTAATATAATGGTTGCTTGGCCCATTAACAACTAGTCGGAAACATAAGCACATGGATATCTAATGAGTTTTCACTTAACTCGCAACTAAACTTGCTTGCTCAACCTTTATGTCTTGTCAAACCAACAAATGATTATGAGTCATGGCACTACACATCGTCCTTTATCATGACGTTTGCTTACCATAAATGGAAGCTACACATCTCATTAACAGTCATTATGCACCTCTAATACTTGTGTTACTTCTTTATTCAACTTAATCCTCCCAATACGACCGGGTCGTTAAGCAGCAAAGCATGTGTAACAACAGTAAGAATAGTGACTCTGTGATTCAAGCTATCAACATAAAGGCCCCAAATATAGGTGAAATATGACTTTAATTAGAAGCCAACATCAATTATCAAAGCCCATTTAAGTCCTAAATTCCCTCCTGTAGGAAAATAAAAGAAAAAAGGGGGGGTTGTCTGGTTGAAATTGCCTCATATTTTTCATAATTACATTACACGGTTGCTTTTGGCATTAGGGAGGGAATGAATATCAACTTTCTTCCAACATTAACATCATTACCTTTCATTTCGGGGGATCAAAAGAGATTAATGCCTTCAAAAGATGTGGTGCTTCGCATATGTTATGTTGTGTAGTCGAGTCTTCTCAAAACTCAAACGGAGTGACTGTGGAACTTGTGTGTAGAGCTCTAATTGGACGATTCGTAAACTGATTTTGGTTACACTTATCTAATCTGTTTATCAAAGCAGGACGACATTGAAGAGAATTTTGTACACTTCATATAGTATATTATCACACGCTCACAGATGTCTAATCCATCTCTACAGCCCTTTGTAATGTTGTCCTTCGGACTTATTTCTCCACCACCACTCAATTCATCACCACCAAGCAATTGGAATTCTTTTATACAGAAAATTCATGATGAGTTTCTTGTATCAGTTTATTTCTAGAATAAGTCTCCGACAAAATAGAAATTAATCAAATAGATATAGATTGTAAAATAGATGTGAGATTTAATTATATTGTTATTTCTACCAGTGACAAGTGAGTAGCCGTGAATGTCAATATATACAGATACAGTCCATTTAATTCTGAATGATAATTTTGGCTTGAATGTTTATCTGAATGTGTGGCGTCCTTATTATAGATCAGAAAGCAATGCACATTTATTCAAACAGATTCTGAATAAAGAATTTGATGCAACCATGCATCCACCAAAAAGGAATAAGAGATTAAGAAAGAAATTTAAGTTTTGTGTTCTCATCTTAACAACTTTATTCTTATTCATCACATAAGAAATCAACAATCAAAATGTGGTGACAGCACAAATATGCCAACCCAAACTGATCTCATCATTGCTTTATTAGGCCGGAGTGAGTGAGTCCAACTATAAACCAAAGATGGAAAGTTGGGCTGAAAAAATTGGATCCATGCCTTAGAAAAAGATGGCCCGAGTCCATGTCGACAGGATCCCTCCTTGTCTCTAAGGGGCGAGCCCAATCGTTGCCGCCGCCATTGACATGAAAGAAGTGATGATTAAGGTAACAGGGTGGATGGAAAGTGGTAGATTAAATTAGTAGCGGCAATGGAAACCAAACCAAGTGATAAAAGGCGACTCATCGACTCAGGACAGTCAATAACAGTGAAAAAGAGAGCATTTTTTGTGTGTGTTCTGGTCCCCAATGCGTGTTTGTCTGGTAGCCATAACCAAATTCCTCACTTTAATTATTTATCTAACCCCTTCTCTTTTTTTTTTTTTTTCTTTTTTGATATATATATATATATATATATATATATATATATATATATATATATATATTCATTTTATGGGTATGTGAATTGTGAATGAATGGAATCCAAATAATTCGAATGGGTCAATTTAGAAATAAATTTGTATATGGTAATGAGATAGATGATTGATGGTGAGATACAGTCTGTCACACACTGTTTTGGTTCTTTGTTGCCCTCCCTGCCCTATCCTTCTCTCTGTTCTGTTGTTTTTTAAGTCTTCTTTTTCTTTTGCTTTGTTTGATGATTTAGTTGCCAACTATGCTCTATTAATCATTCTTTTCTTCCCCTTTCTTTTATTTTTTCAGTCATAAAAGATCGAATCTTTTATCTTCAAAATCGCCTTTCTACTGTGAAGCCATCAAGCACAGATAACAACCATCTCTCTCTCTCTCTCTCTCTCTCTCTCTCTCTCTCTCTCTCTTACTGTTGCTTCATTCATGGATACTGCTGAAACTACTCCTTCACATCACACTCCATCTTCAGACGATCAGGTATCTCTCTCTCTCTCTCTCTCTCTCTCTCTCTCTACATACGTGTTATCCTTGACATATGAGTATTGATATGATCAACTTTATTCATTTTTATCCATTAAGTGAAAGAAAGTTCTTTGCTTTTCATGTTGTAAGGTACCATCTTTGATGTTTAAGTGATACCCATGTATGATCTTGATCGTTTTCTTGAATAGATGATGGAACCAATATAAACTTTTGATGTATAGCTCTTGGATGAAGACGATCAACATCTGTTACTTGACTTGGAATATGTCTTGAACTGGTGGTAGTTTCTTAGAAGAAATTAATATCTTTTTGTTTCACTCTGTCGAGTCTGAAATATTATTTGATGATATTAGACTTTTAGAAAGCTTCTCGCACAGAATCTATTGCTGTCCGTGATTAGATAAGGATATGTTGTTGTTATCTATATATATATAATGAAATTTGAACGATTTTTTAGAATATAAAAAGTTAACTATTAATGGAGAGACATATTATAACTCGATTTTAAACTTCAAGAATTTGTTTATTTTTCTCTAAATTTATGCGAATATAGTCAAATCTAAAGAATTTGAAAAATATTTTCCCTTTATCTGTTTTGTTATAATTTATGACATTACTTGATGTCATTTCTATATTGAATTTTTTTTTGAATGCAAAATTATTTGCAATTAGAAAGAGTGCCATACTCTTTAAACCCAAACTTAAGTTGTTGGTGCTAAGTGTTTGTGCCAGTCTTTATGACTCTACATGTGTTCGTTAGCTGTAATTCTTTTAACTAGAGTGTTCTGAAGGCTATTACGAGTACGACTGCATGTTGCTCAAAATTTTAATATGAGGTTTATATATCATGATATTCTTTACTCTTAGGGATTTGATACGTCTGAGACAAACTAAGATAATGTTGTAGTTAACATTATCTGTTTTTAAATTATGTTTATAAAACTTAAATAAGATTAGACAATTTCTAGAAAATTTTAATCTCAAACTCAATTTTCAAAAACTAAAATCTATGCATAATTTTATTTACTTTTTCTTTTTTATACCCAAATATATAATCCATTACATTACTAAAAATATAATAGGTGATGCAGCATCGCATGGCGTGTGGGTATGCATACTAATAAATAATGAAAGCTTAGCTATTTTTTAAAATATTAAGAGGCATCTTGCACTAGGTTTCAAGATAATTATAACGTAAATATTCTGTTTTTTTATATAAAAGCATGACACTAAAAAATCAGTGACCGTAACAGGGACATCCCAACTAAGTTAGCAACTCTCATGCGATCTCGTCATACTCCTGAGTTCAAATTTATTAATAAATAAATGAAAATAGATAGTGTAAGATGATACAACCCTAAAAAAGAGGCAGACAAGCACAAAGTCTAATAACAAAAGCTATTGTTAAGCAAAGCATAATCTCTCTACTCTATTTAAATCATCATAAATCAGCGAACCACAAAATCCGAGGAACGAGGTCCACCGTTCCATGCTTTCAATAGTCCGTCCATAGTTGGTCAGTTTGTCTGGTACACCGTTACCTTCTCTAAAGACGTGAGAGGCCACAATCTGCATATAGAGGACAAGAGATGCAAGCAATCCAACCAGTCAATATAAACTTGCCAAGGCACATCAGTGGAACGACTCTTGATAAGTTGCACAACGTAGGTAGTCACTCTCAATCCAAAATTACCGCGATGAGTTCAACAACATAAGCAGGAACATCCCCCGTAGGAGAGGAGAAGCAACCCATAAGAAAGCCCCTGGGGTTACAAAAAATGCCACCCGCACTCGAAATGGAGTCCCTAGCCGAGCCGTCCGTATTGACTTTAAACCATTTTGGTGGCGGAGGCTTCCAACGAACCGAGAGGACTAAAGGAGCCTTGGATGGTCGACCTTTGCGGTTTAGTTGTCGGAGAAAATGGAGATTAGCAAGGTTATTGTTCATGGTGCCTACTTGAAAATAATTAGCCTTCCGAATTGTACTCTAAACACGTCGAAGGAAAAGATGAACAGAGGGTTGAATCCCTTCAAAAATAACATCATTTCTAGTCTTCCAGAGTAGCCAGATTATGGTTACTAGAGCAACTCGCCAATAGGCATGTATTTCATACTCAAAGAGGTGTGAAAGGGAGGTATGCAATGGGAATGACCGACCAAAAAAAAGACCAGACAGCTTCCCAAACCATCTTGGAAAATCTGCATTCCAACAACAAATGATTAACAGTTTCAACAGATGAACAAAATAAACAGCACATAGAAGCCATAACATATCCTCGCATAGCCAAGATAGATTCATTTGCTAATTTGCCATGCATAACCCTCCAACAACCAAAAGAGCGTGAAGGAGGAATAAAATGGGCCCAAATAAAACGATGCCATGAAGAACGCCTCCCATTAGGACGGAGGTAATTATAGTCTACCTTTGTAGTCACTCGCACATCCCTGCTAGGAACCCAAATCAGCTGCTGACCCTCGGTAATAAAGAGTTTGACAGCAGAAATACGATCAGCCAAAGACGGGAAAGCAACAAGAAAGTGCCAAGGAATTCTCCATTCACCTGTGGCTCGAAAATCCGCAACCCTGCTTAGTATAAAATGCGGTACCTGAAGTTGATCCGCCACCGAAGAAACCAGCCACCTCCTATGCCTAAAATTTAATGTGAACGTAAATATCCTGTTAAGTCTTGCTAAACCTAATTAATATATGTCCATTCAATTCAATTAAATTTAATATTAACTGGAGTTTATTATGAGAGTTTATTCTTTTAGAATGTCAAGAGTCATTATTTTCTTTGTTTTGAGATAAATTTTTTTAAATTCTTTTTGTTAAATCTTGGTTTATTATGATTAAATTTATTAATTAATCATTGTATTGCATTTTTATTTTGTGTAACAAGCACATCTGTTATTGACAAAAATTATTTTCTCTCATAGATTTAATTTCTTCGCGTGTTGAATTTTGTGATGTTTTTCTCTTTTTTTTTTTTAGCGAGAATGGAGAGAGTTTAGATTAAAGATCTTATTAGAAAATTTTGTAATTAGTTCCAAAAAATTAATTTATTCCAAAAATTAATCAAAGCCGACACAAAATTTAAAAAAATCAATTAAAATTCTTACGAATGTAAACTTAAATAAATTGTAATTTTTTATTCAAATTTATTTCTAAATTTTTTAATTTACCATTCATCTATAGTGAATTTCGTGCGGGTGCATACACTAGTAGGTATTAAACCACAATTAAATTTATATGAGTTAATTATGCCAAATGTGTCAAATAAAATACTGAATTTGGAAAAAAGACAAATAGAATTTAAATTTTAATAAATAAAAACACGCTCAAACTTATTTTGAAAAATGTCAGATAAAGAATTTTTAGAGACTTTTGAAGACATTTGGAGACCAAAACTTTTGAAAACCATTGAAGACTTTTGGAGATTTTTAGAGACATTTAAAATTTAATATTTTTTGAATAAATTTGAAGCATATTTATATTTTTTAAAATCTGTTTGCGTTGGACCTAAAAATCAATATCTGAATTTTATTTCAGTGTAATTGTGTGATTTTCTCAATTTATATCCATATGTTTATTGGATCGGGCTATTGTCTTTTTAAACTAATATTCTTTATCTTTTTTTAAAGGCAGAAATTAGTTTAACATTAATCTAACAGTTATAAAAATAACAACACATTAAATTTTTTTTTTGCATGTGCAACATAACCACTTTTAATATATTATAGTTATTATAACTGTCAGATTAATTTAAAATTAATATTTATCTTTAAAAAAAGATAAATAATATATGTGAAAAACAACATAACTCATTCTTATGTTTACTTTTTCAGCTTCTAGTCAACTGTGTCTATCTTTGCCACCAGATTGACTTACTCCTCTCAAAAATAAAATAAAATAAAATTTGTTTTCTTCATACATATCTCGGAAATTAAAAAAAAAATTATCAATCAAACTAAAGCTTCAAAAATCATATATTTCATCAAACTCTCATCATTGGTTCAGTGGGAGCAGTCAGTTTAAGATGCTGTGTATTGTAGTTTTTTGGACTAAAAGAACAAGTTTTAGATACTTAAAGATCCTGTGGCACATTATGGACGGAAATGGGATTGATGCTGCACTTATTATTTTTAAAAAATTGTCTGCGTAAATTTATGGATATATTTATGCTGCCATTGCTTTGGTGTTTATTGTTCAATGAGAGAAAATGTATGAATTTTCTAATTGGTTGTTGAAATCGAACTCATTTTCATCCATTGCAGCCTATTGAGAACAAGGTGAAGGATGAAGAACCAAAGCCCATAGAACAAGAAACCAGGAAAGTTGACGAAGAAGATAAGACCAAAGCCGAGGAACTCTCTAGCCAAGCACCTGAATTGACTAAACCAGAAGGAGACGCAGAGGTTAAGCATGAAGAGCCTCCAACGGTTGAGAAGGTTGATGATACTGCTGCTGTAAATGTTCCGGTTGCAGATAAAACCGAGGTGGAAAAAGACCACACTCCGGATTCACAAACACCTGCCATACCTGCGCAAGCATCTGATGCTGTTGATAGCCGCCCGGTTGCGCAAACAGTGACAAAGTCAGTTGAAGCAGAGAAAGAAGCTGGAGATAAAGTGGAGAAGGAACAGGAGCAGCCCAAGGTGGCTGATACTCCTGCTGAACCCTCAGTTCCATCTGCAGAGCAACCACATGAGTTATCAGAGAGTGCTATTCCTGTCAAAGAGTCAGAAGCTGTTGTTGTGGAAAAAGATTCAGCAACTCCGGAAGAAGTTGATAGACCAGAATCAGTAATTTCAAAGGTTGAACAGAAAGTGGAGGAACAAAATGATGAAGCAAATAAACCCGTGGAAAAACCAGAAACAATGGTTCCAGAAGCTGAGCTGAAATCAGAGGACCAACCTGAGGTCACCAAGCCCATTGATAAAGAAGAACCAGAAGTTCCGGTGGTTGAGGTGAAAGCTGAGGTTCAAACTGAGTCCAGTAAGGCTGCTGAGAAACCAGAATCAGTGGGTCCAGAAGTTGAGGTGAAACCGGAAGACCAATCTGAGATCATTGCACTTTCTAATGAACCAGAACCAGTGATTCCAGAAGGTGAGGTGAAACCAGAGGAACTGTCTGGTGTCAATAAGACTGATGAAAAACCAGAAACAGTGACTCCAGAAGTTGAGGTGAAACCAGAGGACCACCCTGTTGATGTCCGTAAGCGTGTTGAGAAATTAGAAATAACTGAGGCAATAGAGAAGCCACAGGAGCCATCTGAAGCTGCTCCTACAGCAGCTGAGGTAAAAAATACTGAAGATTCTGAAGCGGTGACCAAAGAAGTGGAAAAAACTGAAGTAGTGGCTTCTGAAGTTGAAGTGCCACATAAAGAAGAATCTGAAGAAAATAAACCAGTTGAAAAACAAAAGCCAGTTGTGCCTGACATTGAGTTGAAAAGAGAGGGACAAACAGATGTAACAGAGAAAATTGAGATAAAAAGTGAAGTGGATGGGGCTAAGGAAACTAACAAAGAAGTACAAACAGTGAAAGATATCGCGGCAGGAACCGAATCTGCTGAAGTTAGTGCAAGTCCAGAAAAAGTAGCTGTTTCGACAAGTGAAGTGGATTGGGCTAAGGAAACTAACAAAGAAGTACAAACAGTGAAAGCTATCGCGGCAGGAACCGAATATTCTGAAGTTAGTGCAAGTCCAGAAAAAGTAGTCGTTTCAACAAACCAGGAGGAAGCTAAAGTTGACACCGGACGCAATGCTACTGGTGAAGAGAAAACCAACGAGATAGCTACAAAGGAAGTGAAACTGGAAAGTATCGGAGAAGAGAAACAGGCTGATGTCGTCAAGACTGATGGTAAGAATGCAGAAAAAGAAGCACCGAAGGAGGAATTAGTTCAGGAGCCTGTTAAAATGGAAGATGACCACAAGACTATCTCAACTACTCAAGTAGTTGAAAAATCAATTGAGGGCGAGAAACTTGCTGAAGTCAGTGACCAGCCAACTGCAGGAAAAGATGACGAGAAAACTGCCGAAAATAGTGGTCAACCAGCTGCAGAAAAAGAGAGAGAGGAAAACACAGAAGATAAGGAGACCACTAGTTTGGTTGAAACCAGTAAAGATGGAAATATAGAGGGAAAGACAGATGACAGTGAACAAGTAAAAGCTGAAGTAGAAGATTCTGCACAAGAAACAAAAGAAGAAGGTACAAAAACAGCAGAAGATGTAGCAGAGAGAGAAAAATCAGAGGAGAGGGTGAAATCTGATGAAGTTGAAACTTTAAAGGCTTCTTCAAAGGAGGGCGATGATGCAAAAACAATGCAGGAGCAGCCTAGAGAGGTTTCTGCCAAGCCAAAGCAATCAAATAACATCTTGACAAAGGTTAAACAGTCGCTTGTGAAAGCAAAGAAGGCCATCTTTGGAAAATCTCCAAGCTCTAAAACACTCTCCTTTGATACAAAGGATGATATCAAAGTCAAATAATTGGTTGGAGTGGTTAAAGAAGTTTTTATCATAGAGTATACGCATATGTGGAGTCTTGCATTGTGAAATATTTTTTTATTTTCTTTCTTTAGTTTATTCATTTCAGTTGTATGTATTGTTTGATTGCAGTTGTATGCATTGCTTGGTTTGAATTGGTTATTGGTGATCATGGAGTAGACACATGTTGTCCATTGCAAAATTTTCAATACACTTATGTACTTTATTCCATAAACAATATAAATTGTGTATTTGTGTACATGGTTATGAATCCATGGCTGTCTCAGACAGGATAGTTCTGCGAGTCAAATGTAAATAAGCGCAATCAAAGAACTTTCTTCATTCAGATTCTGAGAAAATTTGAACTATCTTCTTCACTAATTCAAAGAAAAATTGTAACGAGAGTCCTAAAATAAACATTTGAATACACGTATCTGAGATGTATTAGCTTTTTAACTCCTAGACTATGCATTATTACTGAGATAGTGCAAGTAAATTTACAAATGCAAGAGAGACCTAAACCTCCTCAAAGTACGTAACAACTGTATTTTTTCATTCTTCCATTTAGATCATCCAAAAGTTTCAACTTCAGTCCTCGGTTTTTCCTCCCATTTACAAGGATCCGAATTGACCATCAATCACAACCTGCAGCATATGCATATAGTAAAGAAAATCTTACCTTCGTGACCCACTATATAAATTTCACATCCATGGGTGAATTTCCATTCTAACATACTTACCACTCCCTCTGGCAGTTTCGTTGGTGCTCCCCGTCAGCATAACCTCGTTGTCAGTAACCTCTGAAACATGACCACTACATTGCGCCAAAGAGGGCTGCTCGAAGCATTCATTTGTTGCCTGGCAGAGAGATGGCAATCAATTATCTTTATTAGAATGGGGCAATGATTCAAGGCAACAAAATTATCAGGGAAACAACATATCATCAAGAGCTTTCTTTATCTTACTCAACAATCATGGGAACGAATCATAAAACACAATAGATCAGCAAATCAGTAACAAGTGAGACAGTGGCCCTCGCAAATAAAGAGGACATCTAAATTCATTCTATGAATAAGCACTTTTTATTTTACGGCAGAAACTTGCAACTTTGTAGGAAAATCACAAACCTGACCACTCTGATTCAGAGAATTATTGGCACCGCTGCTTTGCCCACTTTGCAAATTGATATTTTGAATTGAGTCCTTTGGAGCAGACACATGAGCTGAATCAAGATTCTCCACAGTATTTGTTTTCAGAAGTGGCCCCTGAGACATTGGCATCAAGGGTGCACGAGGAAATCCCATTGGAATTCCTTGACCAGGAAGCCCAAACATCTGGAAATTAGATGCTCCGATCCCATGAAAAGCACTTGGCCCTGGCATTTGGGGGGCTGGAAAATGTGCTCCGTGCATAGGAGGCATTTGCATCATAGAGCCAAAAGAACCAGCATTCATGTCAGGCATACCGATCCCGAAACCCATTCCCATTCCAACGGCCATGGGTGAGAATTGTGCCATATGAGCCGCATGCATGGGAGGCATTCCTGGAGGTAACATCATCGATGGCATATACATTCCAGTTCCCATTGACATAATCTGCATTGGTTCATACCACTTAGGGACTGTACATTTCCAAAGTCATTAGGAAGGTAACTATGAGGGACTGAAAGAATTTACCTGCACTTGAAGTTGAAGTGTCTTTAAATATTCGATGGCCTCATCAAGCATTGAAGCTTTGTCCACCTTGTGAAGACAAAATACTAAAAGTCAACAGACATGAAGATGCAAAAATTATCAAGTTTCAGTTAATGTGTTCTATTCAATACGCATATACCTCCCACACAACAAAAGCATTCCAACTCCAGAGAAGCACAGAAAATTGAAATTAACTTATCTAAGGCGACTACAGCGAACAAGTAAACTTTGTTTAGAACTTTCATCAGACGTGAATATGCATGAACAAATTGAGTTGCAACTTCAGTATGCTAAGTTTCGTGTCACTCACAATCTCTATTTTTCTTGCAAAAAGTTGTGCTACGATGAAAACAGAAAATTCCGCAAGAGAAAATAAGTTCTTATTCAACCTTGTTACAGTTTGGGATGAGTTCTTGGAGAGCACGCATCTTCTCATTGATCCTATCTCTTCGCCGCTGTTTGATGACATCCAAATGAAAACAATAAGGATACATAATTCAGGAGGAGTATGTGCAGCGCCATTATACAGCATTTGCTTCTAATGGATACTATGTGAGAAGAATTTCTTACCCTTTCAGATAAATTATGAACTTCAGCTGCTCGGCTTCTCTTGAAACCAGTGCCTGCTCGAGCAGGAGCTGTCTTTTTAATACCAACTGACTCCTCCTCAATGTCCTGCATATAAATTCAGATTTTGGCATGTGAAAGAATGACATTAAGAATAGGAAAACAGATACTCCGAAAACACATGAACCTATGTCACCACTTACTTCACTAGGTCCTTCGGACTCCTCAGTATCCCGATTTTTTCTCTTTAAATTCTGTGTTGGATCATCTGAAGCTCTTTCTACACTATTGCCAGAGCATACAGACGAAGAAGCAACAACAGGCTCTATAGTCTTTTGACCATCTGTCGATCCTTTATTCATGTTTTCACCAAAGTTCTGGGTACAATTTTTATCATTCTTAGAGTCATCTTCTAGGTTCACACTGACAGCTATCTCAGGAGGAGCAGGTTGGTTACCAGACTTAGCATCTAACGCATTAGCATCAAACTTAGATAATACCATGCAAGGATGGCAATGTGAACTTTGCTCATTACGTAATTCAGCAGAGGTATCATTGAGGATGACTTCAGAAGGATTGTTTGTACTTGCAGTTGAGGCCTTATTTTTGCTTCCCATACTGTCTATACTGTGTGTTCCAACACTAGTTTTTGCACCAATGTTCTGAAGGCTGGCTTTCACAAGAGCAGCAGGTCTTGAGAAATGAGAGAAATTCATGATGCTGGAGTTTGTAGCAGGTGACATGGAAACTTGCTTCTGCATCTTCATGCTAGGAAAACAAGCTTCTGCGGTTGGACTAACTGTATCCGCAGTCAAAGTTTGATGGATTGCATTACTTGCACTGTCACTGTCATTGGCTGAAAGTGTGGATCTAAAACTTGGAACTGATGCTTGGTATTGCTGACACGGTAATGGAAATAGCTGAGCAGCACTGCCACTGGTTTTGGGCCTAGTATTATCACCTGAAGACATCTTTAGCACATTTCCTTGATCTAAACTCAAACCACTATGCAAAGAAACAGTGCGGGAATCACTACTTAACCGATCAGCACTACTCTTACTAAAACATGAAAAGTTATTCCGGGAGGAATGCACATTTACAGTAACTCCAGACAATTCAGGCAAAAACTCGGAACAAAAATCATGTTGTGGAGATTCATTGATAGGATAATTCAACCAAGGGACCGTGTCTTCATCTTGATTCAAACTCATTTCAACGGAGGGCACAGGCATTGGAATCTCATTCAGTACAGGGTCAGCCGTTCCAAACTTCCCCATTTTAATAATGCTAATATTCCTTGCATCTTTATCTCTAATCCTGGGGTTTTGAGATGGTAAGGTGTTACAGGATTGAACCTTTCTAGCTCTACTAGACTGAATCTGACCATTTTCCCACACTAGCTC
>CAODLS010087060.1:0-11298 GCA_948243855.1 Flueggea neowawraea | reverse complement strand
AAGTTTTGTTCTGCAGAGTCTTCCGCTCATACATGCTAGCCAATTTGTTTCATAACACATGTGCGTTAACTTCCTTACTGATATGGTGGAACACACTGTTGTCTATCCACTGTCGAATCAAACCAACATTTTTCCTGTTTATCCGTTTCCATTCTTTATCTGTCTTATCTGCAGGTTTTGCCTTGTCACCCTCAATTGGTTCATACAGGTCTTTGCAGATTAAGACATCCTCCATTCTTGACTTCCATATCGAATAATTCGACGATGTAAACTTAAACATAGTACTGTTGTGAGACTCTTCCATTTGTCTTGCATAGATTACCAAACCAAAATTAACTTTCCTAGAAACTACCAACCGATGGCTCTGATACCACTTGTTGAGAAGATAGGCTAATAATAAATCACCTACAGGTTAATCTTTCCCACCTTGTGCAATAGACAAATAGGCAATAACAATCCAACACAAATAAAACCAAGCAAGCAACCACAAGAACACAAGAATTATTTAAGTGGAAAACCCTTCGGTGTGAAGGGAAAAACCACGAGCTAGCAGCCACCAAGAAACTTCCACTATAAACCAAGCTAGAGATCACCAATCAACAAATTATTACCTAGCAGTGGATAATCTACTCATAGAGTAATAAAGAAAGTGGATAAAAATCACTAGGCAACGACAGAGACAACACCAGATAGGGCTTCTATTAAACTACACCGATCAACACGTAGTGCTAAATGTCAAGAACAACATACTAAAATTTGGTAGCAATGGGGATTAAATGCTCCTTCCAATTGAACCAACCAATTTCCTGTCTCAATAAAAAAACTCTATTTTATTCTCTGCACATGCTCCTCACGCCGCCACTGCCACTGTTCTTAATCACAAAACCCTCAATCTCTCCTTCTTTTAACTTCCACGGCAAAACAAGCCTAATGGGCTTTGGTGGATTTTTCTAATTTTTCTTCTTCCTTTTTCATTTTCTTTTGGTGTTGGTCCTACCATTTGGGCGGGACCACCTAACAAGTAATTACTTAATTTTCTAGTTGTGAGTGAAAACTAGTGATATGGAGAAGAAGATTACGTCTTTTGGGACTTTCTTATTGCTCATCCTTGTCTTGGCTTCTAGTAATTCTTTCCCGCTCTTCAATCTTTATATTAATAGAATGTCAATAGCAAGATTCTCTGATAATACCAAGTCTCCAACCTCACGATATGCAACACTTTGTACAAATATATCTCATTGCTGTAACAAAGGGCACGCATATCCTATATCAATTGTTGTGTATATCTCTAACTCAACAACACTTGTATATATTTTATCATGGTGGAATACGATTAGAGTGTTAGAAGGCTTCTGTTATATGGTATATCATAAGGTTGGAGATTTGGTATTATCCTTATCACTCTCATGTTCTATTTTTTTATAACAATGACTACACAATGAAATCCCTATGGCAACGAGATAAAAATGTTGCCGCAAGTGAAATAGCCGTTGTCTTTTCTAAAAGTACGCCTTTCTTCTGTTGCATCTACTCACGTGGCCTTAGGTCTAAGGCAACGCTTTGGTCGACCTCAGGCCACGGTACGTGAAAACCGTGACATTATAGAAAACAAAGGCAACGGTGTCAATTTTAGTCAAATGCAACGCTTTTCGGTCCATGAAGCAACAATTTCTCCTTTATCACAGGCAACAGTTTGTAATTTGATACAACGGTTGTAAATTGAAAAAGGCAACGCGTACTCAAGCTAAGGCCACGCCAGTAAAATTCTAAAGGCAACGGTGTTTTAGTGCAAAGGCAACTCATTTTTCACTTAAAGGCAACACTTTTATATGTCTATGGCAACGATATTGTGAGTGAAAGGCAACGTTGTTTTTATGTATAGCCCAGCAATTTAACCATCTAAGGCTACAGTTTTGTGGGTTTCAGGCAACGATTTTATCGATCCTAAATGTCATAAATTTCCCATTAAATTCATAGTGCATCACATAATTGCAAGCAAATTGTTCAACAAATAATAAGAAAAACAACCCAATTCTAATATTATAAACTAATGTCAATTCTCAAACAATCCTACCATGTAGCTTGCAAAAACTTCCCTCACAAAGTAAATAGGGCATAGTTGTCTTCATCACTAAAATCCTGCAAAAGAAAAGAAAAAAGATAAGATATCTATATTAATGAATAAGAAAATAGATAAGATATCCAGGAATAGAATGTGAAGGAATCAAAGCACGAAGATGTTCAACGATGATATTGGCTTGAGGCTTTGCTTGATTCATGGCTGTTAGAACCGAAAACATCTTTTCCATTTGTTGATCAAACTTTTTTGTCAATTTTTTTCGACCTTTTCGGTGATTTCTTGCTCCAATTTTTGTTCAATCTTTTTGGTGATCTCTTGCTCCGTAGTAGATTTCATAGATTCCATGAACTCATTAGGAGTTTTCCAAAAAATATTATGTGATACCCTAAACCCTATAAACTCATTATTGGATTAAAAATTAACAAATAAAGTCTACACAGAACAAATTAACTTATTGTTGAATTGAAAGTTTTTAATTAGGTTAATGTCGTTTCAGTATCGAATGATATATCAAAAAGCTTGTACAGTCATATACTAGTTAAATGTATAATAAGGAAATTAAATGTTCTATTCTTATGTGACATGGCAGCATGAATATTCTTGTTAATGTACGTGGGTCATCATAAAATTTGCGTTTAAGAAATGTTATAAGACTCATTTTTAATTAATTGTAAAACTGAATGCAGAGGAGATTTGGGGTTCCGGTGCAGGCAAGAACTTAGGCTATGTGTGCTTTTGTGACATGACACCAAATGTTAAGTTGGTTTCCACAGAAGAGCCCATTACCTAATTAATATCAATAACACCCAAGGGTACATTTTTTAGGTTCTTTATGCATTGATGGATGTCAATACGTAATGCAAATAAATGGAGTTCTCTTCCATTTTGGGGCGAATAATATCGATCATGTAACTTGTTTCTTGTAGTTATTAAATTTCTCATGTGTTTCCTAATTAGAATTATTTTTTTCTGTTTTAATTGATGTAATAGATCATTTATAAATTAATAGCAATACAATGTGTAATAATTTTTTTTATGACGAGGAACCTCCTACTCAGCGGCCCATTGAGCAACACACCCTATGAGCGGCCTGGTGAGCAACACACCAAGTAGGGTAAACCCGAGGGAGTTAGACTTGGAACCCACCACTTGGGCCCCCACTTCGTTCGGGCTTATTGAAAGGTCCATCATCGCACGGTAAGTAAGTCCAAATTCTGGTAGAGGCATTGTTTGAAGGATTCGAACCTGCAACCTCGCTTGCACCGAAATGTGCCACTACCAATTGTTCTACCAGCAGTAGATAATGTGTAATAATTTGCAATTTAGTTAAGTTTAAATTTAAGGTGGTCCCGCTAGATGGTTCAAAGCGGTATTTGGTTCGATGTCATTGTTCAATATGCTTATTGATAGAGGTTTGATCAAGTAATGGTGGGTCTTCAGGTATCACCTGCAACAGAGAGCAAGAGTTATAATGCGAGCAAACCATCCTTCTCATTTGCTACTCCTCTAACATTGATAAGCTCGTACATGACAGTTAATGTGGTTAGATCCTTGTACCGTTTTCTAGACGGTGTGTTTCTGTAGTTTTGTGGCTCATCTAACACACCATACTAGATACTAGCTCAGCCTATCATGGGCGACTTCCATGGGTTGAACATAGGGCTGTAAACGAACCAAACTGCTTGCGAGCAACTTGAGCTTGATAAAATCTCATTCGAGCTCTGCTCGTTTACTTACGAGCCTGTTCGTGAACAAAATATAAGGCTCGATTAGTTAAACGAGTCGAGCTCAAACAAGTCAAAGCTCGCGAGTAGCTCGATAACAGGCTCGTGAATAGGCTCATGAACAGGCTCGTGCATATACTCGATAGAAGCTCGTATAGGAGCTCGAAATTGGACATATTTACCCAATGATATACTTTTATATATTAAGTATTGTATATTTTTTATTATAATTTTATGTCATTAATATGTAATGTTATATGAACAATTTTTATTTTTTTATGTTGTTTATTATATATAAGTAATTTCAAATTTTAAAGCTTAACAATTTATTTTGCTTGGTATATAATGTAATGTCCAAAATATTTTCACGTTAAGATGTGTGAATAAATTATTTATAGGATTAGAAATTGAATAATTTAACAATTTACTTAGAGGAAAAACAACACGTTTATATCAAAATATGTGATATAAACAACATAAAAATAAACTATTGATTCTAAAGTTCATGTTCTACACCATTTTTTAAAATTAAGGTTTATGTGTACGAATAACGAAGGTGTGTATTACATGAAATTTAGGTGTACAATAGTATACACTATTTTTTTTGGTGTACAAAAGTATACATTTTATGAAATTTAGGCATACAAAAATGTATACAACATGAATTTTAGGACTACAAAAGTGTACACAACATGAAGTTTAGGGCTACAAACGTGTACACAACATGAATTCTAGGGATAAAATGGTGTACACAACATTAAGTTGAGATGTACGAAAGTACACCACTATGGTATACTATGGTATTTACCCATAAACTTTTAAAATATTATGGCATATACCTAAACTTTCTGTAAGTTATAATATATTAAGACATATACGCTAGACCTTTAATATACTATAATATATACATATAATATATCACATGCTTTTGTTTCTTGAATAGTCTATGTTATATATTTATATGTTTTTTAAAAAGTGAAGCAACAAAGTGATAGAGAGTACTGCAACAATCTGATGGTAATTTTCCCTTGCAATTTGCAAACCCAAGCAGACAAGAGAACATAGAAAGTCACCGCAGCAGAGATAAAGTGAAACGCTGGGATTCCTACAATCCAAATCCTTGTAATTTAGATGCGAAATCTAAGCAGATAAGTTTTGGTGGTAAATTCGCATCTCTACAATCCAATCCAAATCCTTGCAATTTAAACCTTTGGATGTCTTTCACAGAATTCGTGAGTGATGCCGAGGTGGGCAACTACAGCGAAATGTCCAGTTTGGTAAAAGGCGAGGACTGTGTCTTTCTAGTTTTAGGATTTTTTTCTGAAAATTTTAGATTTAGGGTGGAGATTTGAGGATTTTTGTGTGGAGTTGGATCTCCTAATCTTTGCGTTGAGTGGTGTGAAGAGGGAGAGAAGATACGACAGAATGAGGTGGTGCGAAGAAAGAGTAGAGAGAGTATGCCGAAAGGAGAAGAGAGAAAGACGTAGGCGGCAGAGAGGTAGGGTTTCCATGGTGTACCAAACGAGAAATGGACTTGGTGTTATAAAGTATTTAGGGTAAAAGAAAAATTTTCTTTTAGCTACGTTAAAATTTCATAGATGAAAGTATCGTGACTATTCTCTACGTATAAAATTCGTAGGCAAAACGGATCGTTTTTCTCTACTAAACCATACGTGGCCAATAACCAAAATCGTACTAAATACATTTCCCTCCACGGGGAAGCCCAGAATTTTTAGTCTTTATCTACGAATTTAAAAAATCATAGAGGAAAGTCACCATTGGCTACGAATTTAATCTCATCGCTAAATAAAACGTAGACAATGGCCAAATTTCTTGTAGTGATAATTCATTTTTAGTGGATTAGAGGTTGTTTTAGTTTAATTAACATGAGGATCAAATGAAATAAATTTAATGAAACATCATAAACTTGTGATGGTGAAAAGAGAAGCAATTTGATGAAACATAATAAACATAGTTGTAAACAATATGGCAATCCCAAGATATTGGTGAATTGGATTTCTTTGTAAAACTTTTTTCGAACCTTTTCAATATTTTTCCAAAACAGGAAAACAAAAGATAATCCAAGACAAAACCACACAAAAATAAAGTTAGAGTAAATCAAAGTAAACAGAGTAGGGATAGAGGAAACAAAGCCTAATGTTTATAGTGGTTCGATCATCTTTGACCTACTTCCACTCATTGTGATCCACTCAAGAATTTTAATCCACTATTAAGCTTCCTCACTTCCGGCTGGATGCAAACCATTACAGCCCTTGTTTTGCAGGCCAACAAGAAACCTTTACAATCTTTTTTTTTTACCAAACAAGAAAACGAAACCTAGTTTTCCAAGGCTCACTAGAAACACTCTTGTTTTTTCAAGGAACAAGTAAACCTATTCTTTCCTCAAACTTTAACACCAAAACTTGATTACAAGTGGATTACAAGATTGTAGGAAATATATCACACCAACTCGGTAAGCAAATAGCAATTTCAGGCTCAGTTGGTACTAGAAAAGTGTAAAACAAAGATAGAAAGAATCAAGAAATAATGCAACAAAGCTTGGGCACTCTTTTAGGAATTGTTTGTACCTTCTCTTTCTTCAGAGAGGTCTATTTATAGACCTTCTAAAAAATATATCCATTGATAATCCCGAGGTAGCCATTGTGACTCAGAATAAAATTTTGATTTTTAATGATGTCAGCTTGTACAACGTGCTTTGACCTTTTGCAACATACCTTGTATAAGATGCATAGTGATAATGCGTGACTTGATCTTATTCAACGTGTTTTGTATATGTATTAGTAGCTACTGCCTCAAAGAATACACGCTTCAGCGTACTTTGCATCACTACCATATGCTTTGATCATACCTCAACGGGCGTTGATCATGACCTCTTCAGTCTTCTACGTACGTTGTCGTTCTTCAAAGATCACACCTTTGATTCTCCACGTCATCGTGTCAGGGAATATTCAAATTTGAAATTCCCAAGGAGCGTCTAACTGTTTTGTCAGTCGCTAATGTCATCCCCGTCTACATGAGTTGGAGGCCATACAACGTACGTTGACACTTTTCTTCAAAGGTGGTTCCTTTAATCATCAACGTGACTTGTATCCTCTCTTCAACGTTATCTCATAAGACTTCTTCGTCATAAACTAAGATCTTGTCAACGTACCCTGTATTACTTACGGAGTACGTTGTGACTTGTGTGCTTTCAGTGCAGAAGATGCTTGATTGATACAACGTACTTTGACCCCTTATAATGTACGTTGAGCTTTGAGTACTTTCAGTCCAGAATGATCTCTATTTATATAACGTGTCTTGATGACATGCAATGTACATTGTATCTTGAATGCTTTCAATCCAGAATGAACTTCAATGATAGAACGTGCTTTGACTATAGTATAACACACATTGGATGTTTCTGGAAAAACCCAAAATTCTTTCAACATGATCAACAGGCGTAGCACCATGTAGAACTTACGTTGATCTTTGTACAATGTGCTTAGATGACGTGCAAAGTGTGTTGCATAACCATTTCAACTGTTTTGTTAAAATCATCAAAACTTAGAAGAACTTTGTTAACCAAACTTGGTTCAACAATAATAACAGGTTTGTTTTATTTATATTTTTATTGTTCCTTTTTATAATTTCATTTTATGTATTATGTTAAATTCGAGCTTTAAACGAGCCGAGTCTTGAGCCTCAATGAGCTTCAAACGAGGCAGAATTTTAAACGAGTCGAACTCGAGCAGCTCACAAACAATAAATGAAAACGTCGAGCCGAGCTTGAACATGAATTGAAGCTCGGTTCAAATTCGAGCTCGAGCTCACTTTAATTGAGCCGAGTTCGAACATTAAGAGCTCGGCTCGATTCCAGCCCAGGGGCTTTCACTCACGACCCTTATGTTTTCATAATAGGCCAAAGGCGCAAACCCACAAAACTTATCAAATCTTAGTCCTAATATCCTAATGTTAAGTATCTCATATTTAACAAATATAAATATCAAGTGAAGATAATCGGTCACAAAGTGTTTTTGTAATGAAGTTGGACCAAAATTTAAGCACAATAAGTATTAAGTATTCAACTAATCTATTTGACATTCAACAAAGCGCAATTGTTTAACTTCGGCCATTTTAATTCAATATTAACGTTCATTTTGAATTATCTTTCTGTCATAATTAAGCCACTAATTATAATCACAGTACATGTTAAGTTTGCTCATTACACTGTGATTTTATTTGGAAATATAGCTGTCATGTAAGCATGATTACGTTTTAGTTTGGTAAGTGATTAAAGGAATTTGTTCCTTTTTGCTTTTTTCGAAAGCGAGATCCGATCAGATTGGTATCCTTTCGATTAGTCAAGATTACATATATACATTAATTATTTTGTAGAGTTAATCATCCATATCAATATCAACAAACTTACTTTTGATTAAAACTTTGCGAAAAAATTTGACAAATTGGTTACTCAATTAGCTTTTAATTTTCATATTTTTGGCTACAAAATTTGAGGGGTTTTTAGTGTTGTTTGTTAATTTGTCGCTGCTACGGATTTTTTCTCTTTGGAACCATTTATTACTTTAGTGACTATCCACTCCGGGCAAATTACATGTGAATGGGATTATCAGTGCGAGGAGAATTTGTATGGTCACACCCAACGAAGATAAGCTACTATAGATTGTCCATCTCCTCTTCATTTAAGGGGAAAAAGTTCATGAAATTTAAGTGGATTCATTAGTGTTAATAATGAAGGAATCTATATACTGGTTTAACTAATAAAAAGTATAATAAATAAGTTTAACTTACTAATCTTAATTCTAACGGAAGCCAGCAGCGGAACAGGACCAGATTTAATGTTGGTTTTGTGAGCAGACCACAATCGAGTTAACAATGGGAGTGCTTGGTTGTTTCGCAGTCCAGATGGCACGTGGATATGTGCAGGACTCGGTGGGGTTAGGAGACCTTGACCTCTCTCTCTCTCTCTCCTGTTGAGAGGATCTCCTCTCTTTTGTTATGTTTTTGTTGTAAGAAGAAGAAGAATAAGAAAAAGAAGAAGAATAAGAAAAAGAAGAAGAAGAAGAAGAAGAAGAAGAAGAAGAAATTTTTCTTCTTTATATAAGCTACCAAATAGGTGTGTGGGCCTTACGAGCCCATTTCATTCTCAGCTCAATAGGTCTCGCCAATTGGTCTCGGCTCATCGTCCGATTCACACCTTGACTAACCGAGTTTGGTTCTCCTCAATTGGAATTTCCAATTAGTCTTGGTCCACTATCCCAGTTCACACATTGTCCGACCGAGTTCGGTTCACCCATTATAGGCGGACCGCTTTTTCCAACATCTCTCACTCGCACATGAAGGAATCATAACTCATCATGGATCCTGATGGAACTAATACCAATCATGATAAGATCTCATGTCATACAAGCAAATAGACCTCGCGACCAGCATATGATGAGAACGTAATTTCTATACACCTGTTAGGGTTATATAACGACTTTTAACCCATTCCTGCTAGAAGGCGTCTCCTGCAGAATAACTTCATTCTGCCAAAGTGTATGTAACAACAATACAGACTGCTGGAACGTATGCCTTCCCCTAGTTCGTAACCACACAATTGTTGCTTTTGAACTTTTTGATCTCAAGAAAGCTTTTCTCAAGTTCACACATCATGTAACACACTATATGAGAGTCGACTAAGCAAACTTATGAGACTAGTGAAAATGCGTCAAGAAACAAACTTTTCCTCCTACACCAGACAATCCATACAACCAAGTTTACTTGCCCGGTTTGACACGCTTGGTTGAATCAATCATGACCATTAATGGCGAGCTAAAGTAGTCAAACTCAGCTACACGTTTGAATGTATTAAGGGTTCTAAGGGTATGTAGCATCGAGAATCGCATGTTCACGGCAGGGTCTCACACTAGAAACAGTGAGATCGTTTATCGATCTTTTCCATCCCCATTGTCACATATATAACACACATGGTATGATCATGTGTTGTGGTGTTTTCTCCTTCAATTGGAAGAGCGCATTTTTGTACAATATTATCAACACCACATATAAGCTTTAGTTATGATGCATCTCGCCATCTAACCTTAATACATACCTTAATATGATTACTTCTGACTTTAAGATAGAATATGCTAAAACCTCTCAATTTTAGCATCTGATCAATTTAATAAACGATCATGTGCTCGTGACAATTTAATCAATTTTAACTAAACACTATAACAAATGTTAACTCTCAACATTTGTGCTCGTGTATTGTTCACGATGATCTCGTTAAAGATCATGTTTTAAGGGATTACGCATTTCTTGTGCCATGCGGATCTTAAAGAACTTATTCCTTATAGGCTTTTACGAACAGGTCTCCAATCACGTCTCGTATAGACCTACATTCCAAGTTCACTTCTACTTGTGATACTTGTACTCAAATTCACTTGTCTTTGTGCAACTAAGTCTCTCACAAAATGATACTTGATCTCGATTTACTTAGATATATATTAGCTTTTTGTGATCCTTAAGCAATCGAAGTCGACTGTCACTAAAGATTGTTGAAGATTCTTTAGACGATTAGCGTTAAGTGGATCATTCCACTATATAGCCAACCTTGTCATTGCACTGCAGCTAATGAACCTATGATATTAGCTTCTCTTGTCACACATTTATATGTGTTCCTCACTATTAAATGGAGTGGCTTTTCTACCAAGCAAGAATGCATAACCAAATATGGACTTCCCTATAGGCCACATCATAACGTAGAATAACAACTGTGTCTCATTTTATCGCAAGTCCTTACGATAACACAGTGTCTTGCAATGCCTCTAAAGCATCCAAGTCTCCGATTCACTGCTTTCCAACATCCTTCTTACGTGTTGGATCAATATTTGCTAGCTAACTGACAACGTAACAAACTCTAGGCATTTTACACATATAGGAATTTACTATAAGACATGATTTTGTAATCAACACATGTACTCTATATTACAAAACACATTTACATGATATTTGTATAAAGAACATTACTTACACGTTCTTCCTTTCACATAGTTTATGGACACAAGCACTTGCTAAGAGACTTGCTCTTAGTCATAAGATATCTATGGGCTATGAATTTCTGCATATTAAAGCGTTCAAGTACTTTGTTGATCCATCTCACTTGAAGAAGGATAACAATCCACTTGAAAGCTCTTTTAGAGTTTGACTCCAATGTCAACCCATATTAGCAATCTCAAATTTGGATCTCGACCAATCATTTGAGTCGTTCAAGTACGCTAGACCATTCCTAACTAGAAGTTTGATGTTCACACGAGGTTGGAATGACAAGATTCACTTTGAAATACATGATATTATCACAACAAATATGAATGTACCACTTCCCAAAAAATGTCTAAGGTCATACCTTAAACAATGAAACCATTAAGCTAAACCATATAGGTTTCTACTCCAAATTATCTAGTGCGAAAATGAGTCTTTACATACATTGAT
>CAODLS010087034.1:0-16715 GCA_948243855.1 Flueggea neowawraea | reverse complement strand
GTATTTTTACAACATACTTCAAGCTATTTTTATTATTCAATATATATTTAATGTATTGTAAAAACCTAATTCTAAATTTTAATTTGGTATAAAAGTCAAATCTATGTCAAACTAAAGAAGCTTTCGCTCACTTATTTCACTTAGACTGTTAATTTCAGATACGTTAATACGATTATGAGATAATATGATATGATTGATACGAATTTAATTTTTATAATATTTATATCTTATATAATAATTTATAATATATAAATGACATGATATGATTATAACGCGATAACGTGAATTAAAACCCTTAAATTTAAATTTTCACTCTGAAAAGTCTATAATTAGCATTACGCCTGCAACTAGATAATCAAAAGCAGCTGCGAAAATACAAGCAATGATCAGTCATCTTTGTTCTTAATATTAACCTTAACCTCACCATCACCCGCACGCCTCCTGTACTCCTCCACATCCTCATCACCCATTCTCTTCTCCCTTCCGTAACCTTGATCATGATCATCGTCTTTCCCAACCACCGTCTCCTTGATCTTCTGACTTGTCTCCTTCGTCGCATCCCATGCGCCTTTCACCGTCTGTTTCGCCTTCTCCCCCATGCTCTCCATCGTCTCTTTTGTCTTCTCTGCCGCGCTCCCCGCGTAGTCTTTGCTCTTCTCTTTCATATCATCAGTTCTGTCCGCCGCTCTCGCACTCCCTTCTTTCGTTTTCTCCTTTGCATCCTGTGCGTAGTCCTTGGCCTTCTCTTTAGTGCTCTCTGCCGCCTCCACTGCTCTGTAGGCTCCTTCATTTGCCTTCTCGGAGGCCGAATCCGCCATGCCTTTTACGCTTTCTTTTGTTTCGTGTGCGTATCCTTTCGCCTTCTCTTTCATATCCTCTGCCCGGTCTTTTGCTTTTTCTTTCATTTCGTGAGAGCGTTCTTTCGCCTCCTCTGTCTTCTCTTTTGCTTTCTCCTTGTATTCGGAAGCACGGTCACTGTAATCGTCAGCCGCATTTCTTCCCTGAAAGAAGAAATATACCGAGAAAATTTTATTACCGTTGATTTAGTAGTTAAACGAATATAATTGAAACAAAACTCAATTACCTGGTTGTACTTGGCGGCAGAAGTGAAGCAGACGACGGAGGCTTTTTGTGCCCGCGTGATGGCATGAACAGAGTTGGGGAAAGCCTTGGAGAGGTTGAAGATGGCGTTTTTGGTTATGGAAATAGCTGCCATTGTTTTTTCGCTTCTGGGTTAAGAGCTCTGTTTGTTGCCTCCTCCCTTCCGGCGTTGGTGGTTATATGGTGGAAGATGTGGAGAAAGTGGCAAGCTGTTTGAATGGCACGTTGGCTAAGTGATGCCACGTGTCGGAGGAAGGACACGTGGTCTTTTTACCTGTGGGCGGTTCCATGGAACACGTCTTCAATTTTTGAGTGGGCCTCTCTAGATTATGGCGTGGGCCTGGAGGGCCGAATGAGAATTCGCGTTATGGCCCGTCTTGCATAAAACAATTACAGAATTTTGGTTGCTCTTCCAAGGAATCAAAATCACAACTCTCGCTAGCGTTTGTGTTTCTCCGGCAACTACTCCGATGGTATCAAGTTGAGCTGGTGTCAATTTGGCTACACTGTCGAATTTTTCAGTGTGTCACATTTCTTCGACGGTGTCGTTTGATGCTGCGCTAACAACAATTGAAGTGGATGACACCTTTTGAATTGCCTGATTTTCTACTAGGCGAAGAATGTGCATGCTTTTGCCTGTTTCAGGTAACATTCTTATAGCTTTTGTCTTTAAGCTGTTCTTCGCGTATTCATTCGTATGTTGAAAATAGGTCCTTTCTCCCGAATGACAATAGGCCCCTTGCTCTTGAATCTGGTATGATAGACGACCAGTAGTTCTTTGAAGACGACCGTTCGTCCTTTAGACGACCTAGCTTCTGAAAGATAACTGAGCTGTCTTATGGCTGACTGATTGTATGGTGTAGATGATCAGTCGTTTCTGTTAGGCAACATGTCATATAGGTCATCTGATGTATATCGTTTTCATATCTTTTGAGTCATCTGATTTCTTTTTGTGTTTCTACATGCATATACCTACCTGTGGAGGATGTGATTTAGATATCAGCATTTGTTGATTGTCGATGTGCTGATTTTTTTCTCATTTAGGTTTTAGTTTGGACGGTCTTGAATTGTTATTAGGCATTTTTGTGGATGCAAAATACAGTAGCTTTGTTTCGAGATGCTTTGAATGTCAGAAGAATTATGCTCTTTGTATATTAATAAGATGCAGCTTGTTCTGCACTTATATAGGTTGATGACTGTAATGCGGTCTTTATGTTGCTTTGAGCTGTCCTTGCAGGTACTCTGTAAACTTCAAACATGGTTAGGCTTTGTGCATTTTATGCAACACCGTTGTGATATGTCTTAGAAAAATTGAGTTTCAAGTTTATAGAAAAATTGAGTTTGTCACTTAATTATATGAACATTGAGGTTCTGTTTCCCCCTTTCTGGTTCAACAATGACAAACAATTATTTGGTTTCCATTGTTTGATTATTTTTATTTGTGTGCAAATAAATACATCTTGAGTGTTGATTTAGCGAATTTCTGTGGAAGCTGGAATAAGTGATAACGAAGAGAAAGAGCGGATTTGAATCCTTAATTTATTCCACTTTAGTCAATTTTCTTTTTACAGCACGGCTTTAAGTGCGCTGTGTGATGTGTTAAGCATGCACAATAATTTACGTTTCTCATTTCGCCATGAGTGACACGGCATTAGGCAGGTGGCCGGCCCTCACATTTGCAGTTACATGCAGATTCTTTTGACTGCTGTAGATAGCTTCTTTTCAGAATGCATATGTTTGTCGTATTTCTTGTTCATATCGCTATATATAGTGCTTCCTGTTTTCACTTGATGAAACTATGAAGCTTCTGATGGCGATTATATAAGCTTCTCACAGCCTTTGGAGCAGAGAACTCCTGGCTCAAATCTTAATTCAGAAGCATCCATTGTGCGTAACAGGGTTTGCATAAAGCACCCTTGGTTAAATTTCATTATCTTCAATACCATATTTGTTTCAAAGTGAATGTTTCATCTAACCTTCTTAATTTGTTGTTTGTCTAATTTGCGATTTTGATACTGCCATTAGATCAGTGATACTAAAATTTCTAGAGGAATTATTCCAATGCTTGTTATTTGTTTCTAAAAACAATTTCATGTTTTCTATAAATTCCCATCAGATAGCAAATTCATTTCTTTTTACTTTTGTAGCTGATCATTCTCTTAGACTGTTATTGTTTGATCATTTTGGTGCCTTGGTAGAAGTAGTTCTTTATTGATTTCCGTTGTCTTCCTGCTGAAATTTCATGATGATAAAGTCTTTATGTTGTTTGGATTTAAAAAAAAAATCTTATTTTAGATTGCTTTTGTAATATACATGTAAGATTCTTTAGGTTCTGCCCTTGATGATTCTCGCATACTTATAAATTTCTTTGATCATTTCTTGCACTTGTCACAATATACTGCAATTTTTTTATATATATTAATGTTTATGTGGATATATATGCATTCTTGCAAGGCTAATATTCAGAAGAAAAACGGTTGTTAAAAGGAGAAAGTATGTATGGTAATGGTAAGACATCTGAAATACTTTGCCCTTGTAGTAAATATGGTTTTTAGTTGAATTGTTTAGTTCAGTGAACCACTGTTTGGTATTCGCCTCAGGTTAATTACAATTATTATAATGATTGTATATGCTTTTATTACTCCTCGAATCTTTAGCTGCTTGCTTCTCTTTTTTAGTTTGGTTTAATCCTGCTATAATATGTAGAAAATAATCTTATTTTGTGCTTATGCGGAAAACATTCTCCTACTCTAATATGTTTCACTTGTAAACATGAGATTTTATGGGCATGTAGGATGATTTGATGTTGCTATAGCAACTATAGAAAAGATTATATACCTTTGGCAATTCTTTTGCTGCGTTTACAGAGTGATAAAGTTTAAGGGAAACACTCATTGTATTTGCATGAACCAGTTCTTTAGTGTGGATTATGTTCACATAAAATTTCTTATTTGAACACTAATAAAACTGATCACATTGACCAAAAAATAAAAAAATAAAGCTTGATCACAATGACAACCATAGAGAGGAGGATTTTCTCAAAAATGAGAAAAAAGTGCAGCTTTTAGATTAATGCAATCATTCTCTGCTGCTTCTCTTTAGAAAGAGTTGTGGAACCACGTGCGTTAAGTACTGGAAACCTTCTTTAACCACTTAATCCTTTGCACGGCTTATTCATGTTGCACTTAGATTCAAATATTTAACATATATTTTAACTGGTTATGAACAATGATGGTTGTAGGAACAAGCCGCAATTTATCTCTTTACTGGATTCTTTTGATCGGCGCAAATAGATGATGCCTATATTCACTATCATTTCAGGAAACGTGACTATTTTATCTCAATTCAGTTCGATGGATTTTCTCTAACTTTGCTTCTGATAATTAGATTACTGTTTTTTCTTTTCCACTTAATTTGCAGTTTTGGAAAATCAGCCTTGCAATCTCATGATGTGGGCCGCGAGATCGATTCTCGATGGGAGCAAATAAAATGACTTATAAAAATCTTCAATAAAGGTACCATCACGGTGTCATTCATATTTTATTTTGCCTTGTGACACGAGCTTATACTCCATGCATTCTAGCTAGCAGCTTCAGGATTGGTGTACTGGGCTGTTGTCTATTTCTATTTAGTTCTGTGGCGAAGTTCAAGTTTTCATCATGATCATGCAGTCCGTCATTCAGTTTACATATTTCAATCTGGTCCTAAGATAATGTGTGTTTTCTTTTTTGGTGTCCTTATGGCATTATTTAAACTCAAATATTATATAGGTCACACGTTTCAAGCTTCTATCCTTTATTGTTGCTAGGTCTTATATCTTTTCAATTACGCTTCCTTGTATGGTAACTGGTGATTATGTTACCATATTTTCCACTCTTATATTCATGATTGCCAGATATTGTTTTACTTAACAAATGAGACAAATAAAATGGGGTGTTATATGAACTCATTGGACTAAATCTTTTGGTTAATTACTTACTTCCAAATTTCAGCTTATCTATATCTATATAATATATAAAAGCTGAATACACTTTCACAATAATCTGACATTTGGCAAGATATTATTTTGACACTTAATATTCCAATTGCATGCCATGTGACAATTCTCATTAAGATATTCAATATTTCCGTCAATATTTACTTTCTTTATTAAGAAAATAAACAAATATGAAAACAATTCTTATAGAACTTTGGTGTCAATTCTTATATTTTTATATTTTTTTAACTGAAATAACTTTTATTATAGTTTCAAATATTTATAAAAAAATAAAAATAGTCGTAATATCCCGGGACAACGTCCGCAGCTTAAAACTAGTTATGCTTAATTCTTGTAAATTCCTTTTAGAACACAACACATAATAATTCTTGAAGCTACATCATTAGTATTTTCTACAAAGACCTAAAATTAAATTATTAAAAAAAAAGAAATTTATCAATGGCCAAAGCAACAAAACAGATTTGGTTTAATGTGCAAGGATATTGTAAAATTCCTTTCTTCCCCTGTTTTGTTTTTTGGTGTGGGCTTATACATTATAACTTTTGGGTCAAATTTTATAGATTTTTTTATTTTGAACTTGAGCCCAGTTTTTTTTTAATTATTGAGAACGGTTCTGTTTCTTATTGACTCACGTTGTGGGCCCCATTTGGGAGTTGCAATGTTAGGATGATATACTTGTGCCAATTAGTAACATCCACATAAGGAAAGATCCGGGAAGGTGGTGGGCCTGGTGGCATATTGGTGCATACTGCATGGAGTCTAGTTTGGCTAGAGGGTTTAAGTGTCGAACGTCGACCTTGAACAACAGGTCATGAGTTGCTTGGTTGGTTTAGGCATTAGCATAGCATGGTGTTCTGTGCAAGGATAGCCAAAGGGCTGCCACATTTAAAACAAAGGTGGCGCCAACTTTCGAACCCTATGCCTCTCCTTCTTAAGTTTCCCAGTGGTCTGTTGGTTATCCCAAGGCCACCCATTCCCGGCCATTTGTCACCCTCTTCACCCCGCGGACACCCTCCATTCAGTCACCAATTTGTTCACTCTAGCGTTTCCATGTCTTTCATTAGCTTTTCTCACTCTATAAGAAAATTTCTGAACCTCTTGACGCGTTACTTTTGCTTTTTCAACACCTGGTCTCTCTTCACTGGTAGCAGATTCACTCTCTACTTAGCAGATTCACTCTTGCTAAGATGTAGAGACAGAACCTCCACACACACTAGTGCACACCAACACACCACAACAGATACAGACGCAGAATTCTATCGACCACCTATACGACCCCCAAACACCCATTTCTGTGCTCCGTGTGTGTTCATTCTAATCAATGGAGAACCACAGTTCATCTTTCCCTTTCAACTCTGGCTATACCACCAATGGCAACACTGAAAGAATGGGTTGGTCTCAGAATTCCCAGTTTTCTGTCGCTGGACGACTGACCTCCTCTTCAATTTCTTCAGACATACCAATTCAGCCTTTCTATTATCCTGCACTGTCCCATATGCCACCACCTAGTCAAAGCTTGCAGCTTCCTTACATATTTTTCCCGGAGCAGGCCAACCTGTATTTACCACCGCAATATCCTTTCTATCCGTTCTCGTTCGGGCAAAATGGGATTGAAATGCAAATGTCATCCCTTTTGCAGCCAAACGAGTTGGTAGATCAAGAAAGAAAAAATTTTGATGCTTATAAAACTAAACTTGCCAGGAGTAACAGAAAAATGGCGCGCCAGAGGAGCTTTTCTAGTAAAGGTTCCACTTCTGGGGCCAAATCTGTTCCATTGGAGACAAGGAGAGTGTCCTCAGGTGAAACTTCTAATAATTCGCAAAGCAAGAAGATCACCACCACTGAGGATATGTACAACTTTTGCACTCCAAGCAACAAGGTGATCTTGTATAAATCTGAATACTAGTTGTTGATTTCGTTTTTATTTTTTGCTTTTCTCATTCACTAATCATTCTTAGGTGGTGCAGAGACTTAGGGAGTTGCTGAGGAAGGATCTGCAATGCAGTGACGTCGGTGATCTAAAACGAACAGTTCTCCCTAAGGTGAAGTTTCCTTAGACCTTAGTCCAAGAGAGCATTATTAATGCCTGCTTGTGCACATTTATTTTTCTTCGGATTCTTATTTGTTCTCATATTTTGACTGTTTTGGTTCGTTCTTCTTCTTGCATTTCTTTGCTCCCAAACAGATAGAAATAGGGTAAATTAGCCAACCAGAATCTATTTTTGACTTGCTATGAATGATACTTTAAGATGGTTTTTTTATTTAGACTGTCCAATAACAGTAAAGTTAAAAGAAAAGTGGTCATAATTATCTTGAAATGATAGCGACAACAGAGTCATTATCTGGCAAGTAATTAGTATTTTTTCTTGTCTTTTATTCCTTAATGTTTCCATATATGGTAATTAGTGATATGCAAGCTGTCAACAAGCTTATCTGGTGATTAATTTTCTTTTTCTTTTTTTCTATTTGCTATGTCAATAGAGGGCTGTGGAAGAAAACCTTCCTCCTCTCTCTCAGAAAGAAGGCATTGATCTTTTGCTGAGAGATGTTTACTCTAACAATGAGTGGCGGGTGCGATTCAGGTATGTATTTCTTTTGCATGCTAAATGTTTCTTTTTTAGTTATGTGTAACTCCTTTTAAGCTGTCATTTTGAGACAACTATGATTTTAATTTTTTTACTAATTAAAGTAATGTCTTTGTCCGTCTCTTGAGACAGATTCTGGAGTAACAACAAAAGTAGAATGTACGTCCTTGAAAATACAGGTGAGAATTAAGTTACTGGATGTTTATCTTTCACCTTATAGTTTTTTTTCAGATTTGATTCAAGTCTGATCTTACAGATTGCTATAATTCACAGGACATTTCATTAGAGAAAATAACATGCAGGCGGGAGATTTCCTTGTTCTTTACGAGGATATGAGCAAGAATCTCGTAAGTTTTTCCTCCTTGTTACTGCAATGATAATTCAATTCAAGTTTTGTTTAAAAAATAAAATGTCACTACAAATTGGAAAGGCAACAAGTTTGTTCAGCTAAATGACAATGTTGTTTTGTAAGTTTTCTACTAAGCTGACTTAGCTTGTGGAAGGATGTGAGGGGATATAGACAAAGTTAAGTTCTGATAAAGTAGGTAAAAATACCAGGTGTAGACACATAAAATAATGATGCAGGTGTCTTGCAAGTTCTGATCAAATAGGCAAAGTTACCAGGTCTAGAGTTGACGCACAGAATAATCATGCCGGTGTCTTGCGTGAGTTCTGATGCTTAACTTGTAGTATTGAACTTGAAAAGAGGCCTTATTTCGTGGGATGAAGCTGCAGTTTGTAGGTCTTGGAACTTATGTTAAATAACCAAAGCATGCAAGGACGATGTAGATATGGATATTATTTGCACTTACTAATTTTTTAGCGGAACCTTCCTACTGTCAATTTTGAATGTCTTTCGGTAGAGTTATACGTGAGTAGATGATGCTAGAAATGGGCATATTATTTGACATTTATGTTGCTATGAGGTTTTTTTGCCCTTTTATGGACAGTAGATTACATATTTTGATAAATTTGTCAAATCTCTCTCTTATTTTTATTTTGACTTTGTTATATGTTAAATAAGGATTATTGATATTTATAATGAAAAAAGTATATGGCTTTTGTATTTCTTGTAAACCTCAGTTGTTACATTTCTGCAATTGACATTTCCCTTATTGCTTGGAACAGTACTTTTCCGTCATAAAACGGGCAAGACCTGTTGCAAAACCTTCTTATGAGCAGAAGGCGAAACAGGTCAATAAGAATCAAACATATCGAGCTAGAGACGAAGAAAAAGCATCTTTTGAACAGATGGGAAGTCAGGTTGACGAGACGCCATACATTCCACAACCATACCAAGCCACAGATGAAGAGAATGCATCTCTGGCTTTGTTCATAAACCAAATTAAGCCGAATAAACAACCAGAAGAGAATAACAATCTCGCCGCCTTGCCTGAGGATGTTGCTTCTTTTCCATGCAGCATAAAAGAGGAGGCTAACAAGAGTCCACGATCCTCAGACGGTAAAGTCATGGATAATTACCATCTCGATGACTGCTATACTGACCTTGGCTTGCTTCCTGATGTCAACAAGTATGGTTTTTTCTTTGACGATTCCGCGAGTCATGTTATAAAGTTATAGTCCTAAACATGCAATGAAACAAGTGGGGAGGCAATTCCGCAATTATCATTGCCAAGATAACTGCATAGTTTAGATAGTTAATTCTGGTGTATATGAATATATGGGAGAGGATTTTTTTTCTTAATTCTTTAGGAGGGTATAGAAAAGAGGTGCTCTTATATGGGGGATATCAATATGGTATACAAAATTTCTTGTAGTTTAGTAAGGCTAAAAGCTTTAGGTTCTGTTATTCTTTCTTGTATGAGGGCTGGTGTTATATAATTTCCTTTGTGCTGGTAATTGGTAATTTGTTGTTTCTTTGTTTGATATGCAACGTGATTTCGGCTCTTTTTTTTTTGTCTGATTGTTACGAGTCTTCGTAGTAAGATAAGCAGTAACTTTACATGAGTACTTGAGCTGTGTGGATTGACTGCGCCGTCGAGATTCTCCGTGGGGCCAATGTTAGTTTTTCTTTTAGAAGTGTCCATCTTGCTTGTAACTTAGGATCTTTGAAATTGTTCCATAAGACACATACTTAGTATTTTTATTATTATTTTATTAATATTTTCAGTTTTTAGCCCTTCAGTTTTTTCATCCGTAATTGAGGGGCTACTTTAAGAGTCTTGTGGGACGCCTACTCAGTTTTTCACTAAATATAATTTTATTTTAATCTCTTAACTTTTATCTATTATTTCATTTAATACTTTATACTCCAAATTCATTAAAATAAAAAGTATTTATTAAAATAAAAAATACATTAAAATAAAGTTTATAATTTTTTATTATAAAATAATAATACATGAAAATAAAATTCAGTATTATTCTTCACAATTGTTCCATAGATGCTCTACAAAATCTGCTCGGAGACGATAATGTTGTTCACGATCACGAATATCGGTGAACCACTAACCGTTAGTGACCACCTACGCGGTCTCAGTTAATATAGCGTCTTAGTCTTTTTTCACGGTGTCGGCTGGAGGATTCATCATATAGTATGATTTATTATACTAATTTCAACATCTCTTATTCAACATGATCATTTCAAATAGATTGCTTGAAATTATCTCGAATTTTTTATACTCCTCGTCATCAGAAGAGGAGGAAATATTTGCAAGTGCAACTTTTTCCATTGTTTTATTTTTGTTGTTTGAAAAATATTCGAAAAAATTGTTGGGATCTATTGAAAAAATATTTGGAGAAAAATTTTTGAGTTGAGAGAATTTAGGGGAGAGAAATGAGTGTTTGAAGTGAAGAAATGATAGAAAAAAATATGTTTTAGGGGGTATTTATAGGAAAATGGGTAAAACTAGTCGTTAGGGACTAAAAAGATAAATTTTCGGCCTCTAACGGTTCTCCAACAGTAATATTACCGTTAGAGTAAATCTGACCGTTAGATTAATTAGATTCAACGGTCAGATTTTGATTTTTTAAAAAATAAAATAAAAATTTCAAGCGCGGGACCAATGTAAAGAGGACGGACTAGCAGACCGAGATACAGTAACGCATCCCAAACTGTGAGGCTAAGAACAGTAGCCGTTACAAGAAGCCTTAGCAGGAGGTAGGATATCTAGATTTCCAGAGTGCGACTGACATGTCCTGTCAAATGTCCACAAAAATCTTAAGATGCATAGCTGAATGCCTATATGAAAGCGTTGCACTTGCTGGTGAAATGGCTACAACAGTAATCCTCTTCAAGGTTAAAATAAAATAAAAAGCCTCCTCTTAGTTTTGTTCAGTATTCCAACCTGTTTGTTTTAGTGAAATCAACAGAAGTTGAGAGCATTTTTTGGAACTTTTTGATTTTATAGTTTGTTTTCAAGGTTGGGAGTTGATAAAAGGATAAGAAAACGAGCGTAAAACTGTCATAACCGAAATGCATCAACAATTGTAAATTCAACCGTTGTAATCTTAAGAGTTAATTATGTTAAGTGTCTCAAATGAAATACTGAATCAATAAAAATATAATAATTAGCGAGTTTTTCCAAATTATTGACAAGTGGCTATTTATTTATTTGTCACTTGTCTTCTACTTAATTAATACATTATAATCCTCTAATTGTATTAAGAAAAAACAACAATATACTTAAATATTTTGAAAATTTTATGAAAAAAAAGAATTAAATGTGTTTTATTACTATTATAGATGTCTATTTTGATATTTTTTTAGACAAGAGAGATTTAATACTTTTTTTTGAGAAATTATCCTAAGGAAAGTAATTATACAGAAAAAAAAACTTCAAACTTATTTAAATTTACTTAGTAATAAAATATAAAGATTTTATTGCTAAAGTTACTATTTAAGATTTACTTAGAAATAAAATATTAAGATGCTACAGAAATTATGCTACACAATATATTTCTAAAATGATTTAACATAAATATGAAAAAATAATATTTTAAATTTTTTAACATGCTAAATAAAATTAAAGCAAATTAATTTTATTTTAGTCGTTAATTTTATAAAAACAAGTTTAATTAAATAAAAAAATTATATGTTCGTGTGCAACACGAGTATTGCTCTAAGGAGGCCCGAGAGTTTTTCCAAGCTTTCAAGTGGATTCATAGTTGATTGATACGTGTTTTTTTTTTCATTATTACTCTTTAAAATGGATTTATTTTTCTTATTATTATTCATTTAAAAAGAGTTGAATACACTATTATATTGGCATATTTTAAAAATATATAGTGAGTTTTTTCAATTTTTGACAAACATCTGCTTAATTAATTGACAAATTATATTCTAATAGTTTAAAATCAATTAATTTCTTTATGCCTATCTATCAAAAAATTGGTTGCTATATCATATAAGAAATATATTCTTTCCACTTAACTTTATTAAAACTTCCATTTTAAAATGAAAGTGTATCATCTTCAATTATGATAAATTGAATTAAGTACTAATGATAAGAAAAATTAATTTAGATTTCAAGATGAGGCATAAAAAATAGAGTGTTGAGATTAAAAACTTAGAACAAAAAATCTAATAGGAGTAAAATTTGAAATTAAAATCTACTATGAGAAGAGAGATTGAATAACAAATTTTTAAAAAATATTAAATAAACATTTAAACATTGGTTGGTTTGATAAGTAAAACTTTTACAATATGCTCAATAATAAATAAATTAATAAAATATTATTATTTTACTATTAATTTAATTTTTTTTAATGAAAAACATAATTCATATTGCATAGTACAAAAAATTATGATATGCAATATATCTATATTATTTTATCAATGTTATTTAATATAAGATAAGACAATAAAAATTTTATTATAAATTTTCATAATGTACGAAATAAAATCAAAATATATTAATTTTTAACCTTTTATTTTATTAATAATATTTAATTAAAAAATTGATAAGTATCATGCATAGCAAGAGTATTACTCTAGTTTGCGAAATTGGCAAACACAATTTCAATTTTGACAAATAGAAACATGCTAAGACTTTTATTTAAAAATATCATTTTTTTTTAAACTTATTTTGAAAAATATCAGATAAAGATTTTTGGAGATCACTTTTTCGAATGTGATAAATATATTTTTAAGAACTACTGAAGATATTTGAAGATATTTGGAGACTTTATAAATCTGTCATTTTTCAAGTAATTTGGAGTGTTTCTATTTTTGGGAAACTGTTTAGGCTGGACTTAAAAATTAATTTTCATATTTATTTCAGTATAATTGTATGATTTTCCCTAATCTTAGCAGATAAACTAAACAAGCCCAATAATCATTGGGCTATTTTCACATTAACGATACTCACATTAACATATTATGGATCTACCAAGCCCACTTTCAATATTTTGACAGAAAATTCGAAATTACATGTGTTGCATACCAAGTTTAATAAATTACATTTTTAGTCTCATAAATTACATTTTTTTGTTATCCTTTAAAAGTTATTTGAAACTTATTTATAATTTGTTTAAAATCTATTCATTTTTCGGATTTATTTAAAACTTGTTTATATGTTTTTTTTGACAATAAAAGATAATTTCATTCATTTAAACTAACACTACATCAATAGAAACATAAATTCAAATCCCTTAAAAATCATAGCGGATGAAATAGTGAAAATATTTACGGCATCTAGGTTAATAACATAATAAATCGGTTTAAAACCTACACATTTGAAAATACTATAGTGACTGGAATACCTATGATTCTAGATCTATAATATATTGACGATCATAATTTGATTTATAACTCTGCTAAATTGTTTTTGAACTCTCATGTTTGATTTGTTGGCCAATTAATCATATGTCAATACTATATGAATAAGTTTTATATACAAAAATTTTGTCCAATATTTTAGTTATAATAATATGTTTGAATATAAGACAATAATAATATCTTTTCAAAAGTAGCATCTCATTCTAGCTACATAAAAACTACAATATCTAACAAAATACATTTATAATCTCATTCTAATTATAAATCAATTTATTCAAATATGAGAATTTATTTACCTTCAAAAGACTCTCATATGTGTGTGTGCGTGTGTAGATATATGTATGTATGTATGTATGTATGTATGTATGTATGTATATATATATGTGTGTGTGTGTGTGTACAACGTGTATGGGTAACGGGTAATGGGCGCGGGTAGAGATATTATCCAACATGTACGGACACGAGTATGGTATTTCTATATTTTTATATTCATATCCTACACGTACATGTACAGTAAAATGCGGGTATTATCCGTATCTATACCCAATTAAAAAAGGTAATATTTGCGTTAACTGAGTACGAATAGGGTCGGTACTCGTCGGGTAAGGTATAAATTATCATCCCTATTTGTATAATACGCGGTTGCAGTGTCAAAGAAGTTATTGTTCAAGACTTACCTTCAAGCTGAACTCGATTCCTTTAGCCTCAATATCAATCTGCAGATTGATTATTTTTCTCCACTTGATGCTTCCAATATTTGTACACATAGGCTGGAATCTTACTTGTTTAATAGCCCCCCTGCAATTATTCAATGGCAATATTCAGGATTTATTAGACCAAAAAGTATATTCAACATTTTGTTTTTGCTTGTACTAATGCAAGCAATTTCTTGAAATTTGAAGCCTACAGATAAAATAAACTTCAAATATTCAGCATTTTTCTTTGATAATTGTTTACGGCATTTAATTCAATGACACGTAGCATCATTTGGTTTAGGGGAGAGCATTCAGTCGGTTCGGTTGAACCAAATCTGACTTGCATTTACGCACACTGGAACGCCTGTTGGTTGAGAATTCAAGTATTCAGTCGTTTGATTCGTCAGATGAGGGATAAAAGGCTCAATCGCAAGGACTTTTTCCAGTCATCAATCTCGTGCAGGGCTAAAGGACTCCTATTATTTTTTCGCAAACGCCGATCAAATGTTAGGAATCGATTGCTCGAATGGCAAAGAGAGGCGACTCGGTAGGGAAGGAATGGGTAGGCCTGTAATGGAGCCAAGCCGAGCTCGAGTTTTTGATGCTCGAGCTAGGCTCGGCTTAAATTCTCTGAGCTCGAGCTTGATACGAGCTATTATTTAAGTTTGAAATCGAGCTCGTGATGATAATTTAGAGTTCGCGAGCTACTCGAGCTTGGCTCAATAAAAACTCGTTATTGAAGTTCGAGAGCTTAGCTTGTTTAAAAGCTCGTTATACTCTGCTCGTTCGACAACTTGAATAAAGCTCGACTCGGCTCATTCAAAAGCTCGTTACCAAACTCGGCTCGACTCATTTGAAAGCTCGTTACCAAGCTCGGCTCAGCTCGTTTGGGAGCTCGATTTTAATACATGATAGAAATATTGTCATTAACATTCAACAATCTACACAAAGTGAACTTCTTTCTCAAATTAATTCAACATCTTACCTTCTTTACTCCATTGCTTCCTTTTTCTATTCAAGTAAACAAACCCAAATTAAAAACATTAAATATTCAACATTCAACAACAAATAAATAAAATAATATCTAAATAATCCACTAATACATAAAATGATCCACAAATCCATCCAAATAAATAAAATAATAACATCAAATTGTTCTCCCAAAATATCAAAATATTCTTCATCTCATCATTCAAGAAAGCGAATATTCAACAGCCTCATCCTTAAAAGAAGAGTCCTACAAAACAATATTAAAAATATTAAAACATTTATACAATATTAACATATACAAAAAAAATTAAGTATATGATTATTTACTTTCCTTTCCTCTTAATGCCGTAGGAAGCTCTAATCCAATCGGCACCAAATGTCAAAAATTGAACTGTATCAATACCTAAATACGCACGATGTGGATTGATAACTTTACCCCTAACACTAAAAGCAGATTCAAAAGCAACTGTAGTAATAGGAATGAAGAGAATAACACATGCCATTATCGACAAAACCTTATACTTGTTGCTATTTTCTCTCCACCACCTCAATGTATCAAATGGTGGATCAACCTCACTATCATGAAAAACCACAACATCCTCCAAATAAGCATCCACCTCAGATTTTTCCAACTGAAAACAATCAACATTTCTCATGTAGCTATCAAATTGGGACCTCCCCCTACCTTGTCCCTTCAGTACAAATTTCCTCAAACTCGAAGTATTTGCCACAGTCTCAAAATTTGTTTGTGTTTGTTTTTCAATATTTTTTGACTTATAGATCTCAACATACTCATTAAACAAACCATACAAAGTAGAACAAACTTCATCTTCATGCCTAAGTGCCTCCATAGAAGACTACATACCAGAAAAAACATATTCAATTAATTTCCACTTATTCCTAGGATCCAAAATTGCAGCAACAGAAATCAACAAATTATTGTCACCCCAATATTTGTCAAATTTCTCTCTCATTTTCCTCACCATTTTCTTCAATGAATTGTCAGGACTATTCCATTTACTATCCAACAATGTTTTGATATAGTAAAGTTCTGGAAGAAATAAATTTGAAATTGGATATTCAGTATCTGATATGATATTGGTAACCGCATTGAATTCTTCAAGAAAATAACAAACAACAACTGCCTTTTCTCAATCATCCGCTAAAGGCAAGAAATTATAAGATTCATCTCGTTGTTTGTACCGAGGAAAAACATCCTTAAACTCTATAGCCGTTGACAACATCATGTAAGTAACATTCCATCTAGTCCCACAGTCTAAAATCAGTTTCTTCCGAGGCAATTTCAATTGGTTAGCAATTTCACTGAAAGTATGCAACTGAGAAACTGACTTCCCAATGTATTTGACACTCTCACGAACATTATGAATAATTCCATCAATCTCACTCAAACCATATTGCACCAAAATATTTAAAATATGTGCACAACATCTCACATGAAAAAAATTACCATCCAAAGGGAGTTTACTAATCAATTCCAAGTCACTTTTAAGGTTTTGAACAATATCATCATTATAAGAGGCGTTATCTACTGTAACTGTCCAAACCTTACTTTCAATACCCCATTCAACAAAACACTTTTTTAAAGCATC
>CAODLS010086969.1:0-11543 GCA_948243855.1 Flueggea neowawraea | reverse complement strand
AGGCGGGTCCTCATCACACTATGGCTGGTCCACACTTTTCGTGATTGGTGGTAGAGTCCACATCACACTTGTTTATGTCTAGTGATTGGTGGCAGAGTCCACATCACGCTTGTTTTGGTCCCGGATCTGCGTTATATGTTTTTCACTCTGGTATTTATGGAATACGTTTTGATTTTTAACAGTGGTAAGACAAACCTCAACTAATGGCGATGGTGGGGCAAACCTCATGAGTTGAGTCTAAGCGAATCTTACATCTGTAGGTTGAGTATAGGCGAATCTCACACTGATAAGATATGATTTTAAAAATAATACTATTAGTATTATGATACTTACAAGGAAAAGTTTTTATTATGATGTTTTGATAAGAACTACAAAGGTTTTGATTTCACGTTTTGCTTTGTTATTGAAAGCGCATTGGTTTTGATGGATTTTAGAAATATTCATGAAAGTTTTTGATAAACTCATGAATGATTTCATGTATGTTGTTTGCTTTGATTGCGAATGATTTCGAAATGATTTTTGAAAGGCTATTATGGTATAATGTGTATACATATATTTATATGTTATCTATATCTGTATGTGGTATTTTCGAACTGTTTTCAAAACAGTCTTTGTGAGGCACGTATGAGGCAATCTGGAGTGTTTCCCTTCACTGGGTTGACCCCTTTTTCTTTGTTTGGTTTGTCCCTATTTATTATCATCTTGCATGTGACTGTTGGGGATTATGATCGTTGACATTTGATGCTCAGTGAGGTATCTTGAAGTTGCAATCAACGCCCTTTTGATCGGGCCTCATTGTATAATTAGTAGAGGCTCCACACCGGATTTTTTGTGGATTTTGTTTTAGTTTTTGTTATTGTTTTTGGTATTTCAAATGTTTAATTTGAAATTATTTCAGCACAAATTTATATCATGTTTTGTTTTAATAAATGATGTTTAAACCTTTAGTTGGTTTTTATCATATTTTATTAAATATGATTTTGTGTAACAGTTCTGTATATGGAGGCTTGTGCGAGATGAGCCGAGCTCCCATAGACGGTTCGCCTAGTACGCCGGTCATGGTCCCAAGAATGGGTCGTGACAATACTATTGCTTTTGTGTGAGCTTTAAATCTGTTATATCTTTGGGTTGATTTTGTATCAAGCAAGGTTGTTTGTTTGGGGTAGATATGTTTCCTTGTTAAGCCTTAGAAAAACAAGAGTGGTTGCTAGTGAGCCTTAGAAAAGTAAAGTTTCGGTTTGCCAGTTGAGCCCGCAAAAACTAGTGGTTAGGTTTTCTAGTTAAGCCCACAAAAAAATAGAGTTTTGGTTTTCTAGTTGAGTTTGCAAAAATTAGTGATTTCGATTTTTTAGTTGATCCCACAAAAACTAGGGATTCAGTTTTTTGGTTGAGCCCGCAAAAACAATTTGCAACGGTTTGCTTGTTGATCCTATAAAAATAAGTTTTATAAACGGTTTCTTTCCACCCGTAAGTGAAGATATAGTGGATTGAAATTCTTGAGTGGATCTCAAGGAGTAGATGTAGGTCAAAGATGATCGAACCACTATAAATATTGGGCTTTGATTTCTCTCTCCCTTTCTCTCTTTAGTTTACATTTGATTTATATTATTGAGAGTGTGAATTGGTGTTTTTAGAGCTTCCATATTTAACTTTGATATTGGTTTAAAAAGAACTTTGTTATTTATTTTAGTTTGCAAAAGATTTTCAACAAAATTTTTAACTTGCTAAAAATCTAATTCACCTCCTCTTGGAGTGTCATTCCATTACTTATTGGGAACGAATATTACACTATTATCTTTTAATTAATGCAAATATCATTTTCATTCCCTAACTTTAGTTAATTATCCCGAGTACATGTTATTCGCCTTATCGAAGTAAAAGTCCTAGTCTACTAAGTAACACCGAACCATTTATCTTTTCATTTCTCGATTCCCTTGTCCACTTCGAGTTGACTCTTCAAGTAAGAGTTCGAGAGTGCAACAATCTGATTACTTATAGGAGGAATTACTATTTTGTCCCTGTATTATAGCATATTCGTTGTTTTCATCTCCTACTTTTCAAAAGCCTCTTATCTCATCTCTTCCATTTTCGCAAACTAATAAAACATGTCAGCATTGCTGACATGGCTTGTGGGGCACATGCTACGTGTCTGGAAAGACAATTTTGCCCTCATCCTTATTACTGATTCCCTCTCTCTTATCATCTCTCACATAAACCATTAAAACATAAGAAAAAATTTCAACCAAAATCAAAATTAATGTGACTAAATTCACAAAACATTGAAACAACCATATTTTTGTTAACATCTCTGTCCTCACCCATTTCTGCTATCACTGATCACCACCGAAACCCCGAAACCTGATTCAACAAACCAAGTCATTCCCAAATCAATCATCATCTCTCTTAATAAAACAAATCAAAACCCAAAACAGAGAATAACATCACCATCACTTTCCAACAAAGCATCACCGCCACCATCGAAACCCTGAAACCTGAATCAACAAACCATCACCCCATCATTGAAACCCAAAACCATAAAATCCCCAAAACCATAAACCCCATCGCCGCCACCATCACAACAGTCCATTTTCAATAAACAGAAATCAAGAGATTCATCTCTAATTCAAAATTAAAAGTAAGAGAAATCAAGTCATTCATCTATAAATCAAAACTCAAAAATAGAAAAATCAAATTACAAAACCCTTGAAATTTGGGTTTTGATTATTGTGTGGTAAGTAACATGATTGTGCTTGTAGTTGCGCTGCTGACTTGTCCACCAAAAAATGCTGAGAGCAAGGTCCGGGTCGGATTGTGCCCGAATTACGGTGTCCATGTCGGACGGGGTAAATCCGAGTTTCAGGTTTTGGATCCAACTTTTGAATTGGGTCTCGAGTGGTGTCTGGGTTTTTTGGGTCTTCGGTGGGTTGTTGGAGTTATGATGGTGGTGACATGGCGGTGGAGAGGAAGCAGAGTTGCAAAGAAGTTTGTCTGGGTCTGGGTGTGGGAAGCAGAGAAAAGCAAAAGAGAGGAAGCAGAGGTGGTGGCAGTGGTGGTGTAAAGGAGAAGATGGAGCAAGGAAGCGGCGACGACGACGTCGTTTTAAGGGAGGGGACGGAGAGAGGAAGCGGAGGTTTTGGTTCTGGGTGTGGGAAGCAGAGGAGAGGACGACATGAGGAGAGATGGGGGAGGAGGAGGGGCAAAGAGAGAATAGGAAGTGAGTGTTTCAAAGAGAGAGAGAGAGAGAGGAAATGAGAGAGATAAGAATTAGAGGATAGGAAGTCAGATGTCTAACTTGGCAGGGGTAAAACCATCTTTTTGTGAGTTATGTTAGGTTGCAGAAACGATGTTTAATGACAGGGATGAAATGGGAGGCTTTTGAAAAGTAAGGGATGAAAAACGGCTAATACGCTATAATACAGGGACAGAATAGTAATTCTCCCTTACTTTTATATGTTTTATATAATATTAATTTATATAGATTTATGCTCAATCCCCCTACACTTATCAAGAAAAAAATGATCAATCGCTTATTTACATTTGATTCCCTATCAAGTGTCGTAGAATCTTAAAATGACCCTAAAATTTGATATCCTTGATTACTTTCATTTTCAATTATGTCAATAGAGGCGTAATCGAGCTGAGCTTTAAAGTGTTAAAGTTCGGCTTGGCCAAATTTTTTTGGGCTTAAACTTGAAGTTAAACTCAAAATTCTATTCAAGCTCGGCTAGTCACAAGACTCATTAGATCACTTGCTCGTGAATTTTTTGAGCTCGGCTCAACAAAGGCTTAAATAAGACTGCAAACAAACTTTACTCGTTCAAACTTAGTAGAAACTCTAAAAGTAATACAATCAAGCTTAGGTAGCTCAATAAGCTCATGATGAGCATGCAATCAAACCAATAACTATTAAAAAATTCAACTTGTTTCACAACCTCAACCCAATATTTAATCATATGCTAATATGTTTTTACTTTTATAAGCATAGTAAATTAGTATAATTTTGCACTTTATTGATGCGGGAAAAGGAAGTTACCATATTTATTGCCTATTTGGCTCTTATGTGGCACTTTCTTCTTTTTTCTTTGTTAATGGGCATGTATTATTTGGTTAGCATATACACACAATCAACTATGGCATGTTACATATTTTTCTCAAAGTAGCATGTATCTATTTCTAACTTTATATATAAAGTTTGTTCACGAGCCTAATAACGAATATGCTCACGAGCTCACAATCGAACTTATTTACGAGCTTTTTGAGCCGAGTTTTGGAATGTTCAAGCTCAATTCATTTCAATTTCGAGCTTGAAATTTTGTTCAAGTTCGGCTCATTTAACATTGAGCCGAGTCACAAACGAGTTTTCATCGAGCCGAACACTGAGTCACTAGCAACTAGCTCAACTCATTTACATCCCTAGTTGTTAATGTTTTCAAATTTGATTGTCTAAGAGGTGATATCTGACAGAACATCTTAATTCTAGTGGTTCTTGAATTTTGTTTGACAAATGAAAAAATATTTAAAATTAGCTCGTATATACTGAACTGAATACAAATGAACTCTTATAAAGCCAAACTCAAAACCGCTTATTTAGGTCATCCACAACGCACGCCAAATTGGCATGCGTTGCTTGAAATGGCACTCCAATCGAGCGCCATTTTCAGGCGTAGCTACAGTGTTATGCCATACATGGCTTAGCACTGTAGCTACTGCATTTTTTTATTTGCTTGTTTTGCTTTTTTTTTTGTTTTCATTTCCTTTTTTTCATTTCATTTGTTTTTTTAAAATCATAAACACATTCATAACAATGTAATTTAACATCAATGAAATTTTTGTATCATAATAAAATTGAAATTGCAATTAAAATATAAAACAACTAATATAAAAAGGAAAATTAATTTGGCCAAATTAAAATTTAATAATCGGGTAAGTTAGTTCTATCTCCATCAAATTAGTTAAAACTTTTAGCGTATGTAGTTATAAGCTTTAATAAATAAAAATATTTTTTTCTGAATTTATTTTATTTAATTATTATATCACAAAAATATTTATGTTTAATATTTATATATTATTAAAAATATCAAAAAATATTTTTAGTTGAAAGGATAAGTGAAATAATTAAATATAAGTGTAAATTATTATATAATAATAAAAAAGAGATGTTGAGAGGAATATATTTAAAATATTTGATTTGGTGTTAAAAATAAAATAAAATGGTTAGAGTGATTTTTATTGTAATTATTATATTTTAATATAAATTTATTGTGTTTTGGAGTAAAAATTTAGAGATGATCTTATACTCCTAAAGCCAATCATATATACATAAACAATGTTGTGTAATGGTGAGGTCAGTGTAGGGACGAGGACATTAGATCATTGGCATTAAAATAAATAATGAAGAAATGGAGATTCCCTGCAATAGTGGGCTCCGCAGTAGCTAATGAAGGCGTCGAAAATTTGAAGTTGTAAGAAAAAAAGGCCAAGTTGTCTAATAATTGGAAGTTGCGTCACTCACCACTCTTTCTAGTGTACACGTTCCATTTGCATCGATTTTGGCTTCCAACTTTTGTCTCTGTCCACTTGGCTCGACCATCTACTCATTAGAACTTGTTTGATGTTATAATTGGTGTTAGTTTAGTAACATATGCAGATTGCATACCCCTAATAGTGTTTTGTTTGTTATAGATGTAGTTAAATCAAATTGTATGAGTAGATTGTGTTGTAAAAAAGTACAAAAAATAATAATATTTTTTTAGATGAAGATTGTTTTATACTAAATGTAATATATCTTAAAGAAACACTTTTGGTATAATTATTAATAGTAAAGTAAATTATAAAAGCAAATTAGAGAAATAGATTACTTATATAAAATTAGAGAGATTGACTCATTTATGAAGAGTAATAAATATGTTTGAATAATGAATGTACCCATTGGCAGGCACAAGATTTCGGCTAAACATGGGCCAAATCTACTTAGCCAGAATCTGACAATATAGTGTTTACGAAGAGCTCTTGAAGATTCAACTCATTGTTTTTTCATTTTTTTTCATTTAGTTTAATCACAATTTAGCAACTTACCAAAGAAGCAACAAATACCCATTAAGCAAAACAACAAAATTAAAAAGGGAAAGAAACAGAATTTAAAGTTATTAACAATGACAAGCAATCAATGGTCAATCCAACAAGCCATAACAAGAAAGCACAAAATAACAAAGCAACAAAAAAGAACAGAAGGAATCTCATTATCATTACACTAGTAAGAATATATATATATGTATGTATGCATATAATTAATCATATACAAAATGAAATGAAAAAAAGAAAAGGTCTTTTAACACGAGAAAAAAAAAACAAGATGGGATAATTCCTCCAGCACAACAGAATCATGAAAACTAAGCAAGATCACCTGTAATACAGAGGACAGTGCCACCTAGCAGCAACCAACCGTCCTTTCCTTTCCTCCAAAAAAAAATTGAATATGTAGTTTGGCAACAATGCCTTAAAGATGCCAGGATAATGACATATAATGTTATAAATTCCTACCAATGGAGTAGACAGTGTCCACACAAACATGATCAGGCAGAACAGAAAGCTCACTTTAGAGGTGCCAAACTTTTGTAGCAGAAACAGAACAACTAAAACAATTGCAGAAAAAACTTCCACCAATGCTACAAAATTATAAACCAGCAACATGCAGCATTAGATCACATTGAATTTCTTTTCAAGGGGGGAAACATAAAGTAGACCATGATCTTCAAGAACAAACTAGCGTTTTGTTGAGTACTACAATCCAATCCTATTAGACCTAATCAAATACAACCACCCTTCCATTCAATCCTTCTCGTCTGAACTATCCATTTCTATCTGTCTCTCTTGCTCTCTTTGTGGAAACTCAAGAAAATTTGCAAGTCTAAAACAAACCAAGTATCCAATTCCGTCAAACAATCAACAATTTCATCCTTAACACCTAATTTAAACCATCCATTGATCATCAATCATTCAAAAAACCTAACCCTAAATAAAAACTGAATTTTGTTCAAAATAGACAGGAAATGAGATGAGGGAAGGCTTACCTGGGGCTGGGAGGAACACTTGTCATCGGCGCAGGAGGATGTGGCAGCGCGGCTTGGAGGCTGGAGAGTGGAGCACTGGATGGACGGAGTGGAGAGAGAGAGGGAGAGAGAGAAGAGAAGAGTGAAGGCAGAGGCATGCCTTTAAGAGGCCTTGGCCTTAATTTTTTTTGAAACCACAGGGCGAAACGACGTCGTTTCGCCTTGTGGTTTCAAAATTAAAAAAAAAAGCCCATCTTCTTCTTCATACGAACACCACCTGCAACTCCACCTCCATACCTCTTCAATTTTCACAAACCCAGCAGGGGCCCTGTTCTTGGCGAGGCTCCGTCGGAGGAGAGCACTAATGGCACTCCTCCAACGAGAGCAGGGGCCCGGGCCCCTACTTATCCCTTCGTGCGTCCGCCCCTGAATGTACCATTCACAAAAACAATATGCTATTTAAATATATTAGAAGTATATATTTGTAATAAATTGCTAAAATAGATTACATAATAGAGAAGTAGAAATATTAACATGTTATTTAAAGAATATAATATGATTGAATAATGAATATGCATATTAAAAAAAAGAATATACAATATGTATGTTATACCATAAATAAACACACTGAATTGTGATTCTAGAAAAAATATACGATAATCCTTCTAATTTTTCACTACACAATCTATCAAATCTCTTGTCTATAATTTATTTTGTATCTTTTTGACAAGTCATTTTATTTGCTCATTCTGAAAATTAGACTTCTAAACACTTAATTTTAGTGTTATTGTAGTACCAATGAGTTACAAAAAGCATTAATTATTTCCGCAATATCTCTTAATTTAGTCTAGAATGATCAAATTATGTTAATAAGTAATAACCTAAATCTTATTCATCAATCAAATTCTCTTTAAATAAAAATTTATTATTGTTTTTATGCACTATATCACAATTTTCACATTTCCACAATATTTTATATGCAAAATTTAAAACTCTTTATAGATATATCATAGTAGCATTCGACTAGTAATATAATCCTGTATAAAATATATTTTCTCCATCCCAAAATGAGTGAGATTTTTTAAAAAAACATAGTTTAAAAAAAAGCATTAATTATTGTTCATTTTCCTATTTTTTTTTTATTAATTAATGTTAGTGAATTAATTCTATTGGAGCATTAATTATTTTTTAAAATAAAAAAGATAAACAAGGGCATTTTAGAAATAATTGCATAAAAAATGTAAAGAGTCTCAATTTTTTTAAAACATCAAAATTCACTTTTTATGTTACTCAAATTGGGACGTAAGGAGTATAATAGATACCCAAACTATTTTAATAATGAGATAGTGATGTCAATAGAGTTAATTATGCTACATGCCATTATTAAATAGTGGATTGTACAAATAAAAATATCAATTTTGTATTTTTTAAAATGTTAGAATATTGAAACTTAATTTTGAAAATACCACAATTGTGAATCTGAATATCAAAAATGTCATCTTCATTTAATATATAACATCAAAATATTGTCCAACCCAATATTTTAGTCTGTATGTTTCTCTCTCTACCACCCTCTCCTTTCTCAACGCTATCTCATCTACCTCTTTCTCACTTCATGATTCTCCTCCCCTTCTCCTCTCTTCCTCTCTCTCCTCGACAAACCCTAGTCGCCTTTTCCTTCTCCTCTCTTCCTCTTTCACCTCAGCAAACCCTAGCCTAGTCGCCGCCAAGTTGAAGATCAAACCGCGGTCTGGAATCGAAGAGCTCCTCACCTCGAATCGCAAATCTGGAGTAGTGGTACTATGAACGACATCTCGTCTTGACGAGAGAGATGCGAACGGGGGACGAGATCTGGAATCGAAGCTATGTCTAAGCATCTCGAATCTAGAAAAGTTCAGCGGCGTCGCAGATCTAGAACGTCAAGATGCGGATTTGGCTGCAAATGCGGCAGCGGTTTCAGAGGGTATGGTTTGATCGTTTGCTTGAAATTTTGTTGTAGGACAGAGAGGTGTCGGAGAAGGGGTGTGGCGTGGCTAGGGTTGTTATAGACCCCACCTGTTTTGATTCGAATTTGGAGGTTGAACGACGGTGGCGTTTTGTTGTGAATTGTTAGGGTTCCTGCACTTGTTTTTTGGTTTTTTAATGTTAAGTCCTTTATTTTCATGTAATTAATAATTAGTATTTGAGTTTTTAAAATAACGACTTGAACACCTAAAATTCATGTTGCGAAGATCTTTGTAGACCTAAAATTCATATTGCATAGACCTCTGGACACTTATGTATACCCTATTAAATAAATTAAAAAATTTTAATAAAAAATTAATAAATCATTTGGAGGCCAAAAAATCCATTAAATTAAAATTATTTTAAAATTTGTGAAGTTTTTTGAACACTTTTCTGATGGCGTTATGTAGATCTTTGAAGACTTTCTGAAAAAATCAAAAAAAAATTATTACACCAAAAATTCATTAAATCAAATTTCTTATGAAAAAATTGTGAACTCTTATGTGGACCTTTGAAGATCTTTTGGGGACCTTCTGTAGACCTTTAGAGACTTTTTGAAAAAAATCAGAAAAAATTATTACACTGAAGTTCATTAAATCAAATTTTTTATAAAAAAAATTGTGAACTCTTCTATAGACCTTTGGAGAGCTCCTGGAGTCCTTCTGGAAAATCAGATTTTTTTTGCTGGAATTCATGTTTTAGCAAAAATATCGCGATTTCTTGCGAATATGACATTTGTCAAATTCAGTTTGTTTTTTCTTGCATTTTTCAAAATTAAAAACTTGGATGTCATTTGTCAAAATCAGAATTTATTTTTCTAAAAGTGTGTTTTTCCCATGTCAATATGTACTATTCGTTGTCTTAGAAATAACAAAATAAAATTTGTAAAAGTGATTAAGGCTAAAGCACACAGAAGTCCTTGAGCATACTAGCTTTTGTAAAAACAGCTCCTTAACTATATTTTTCTTTCAATGAAGCCCTTGAAACTTTTTTCTTTTGTAGCAATTCAATTGAGCCCTTCCATAGATTGGGGTGTTGGGTCCGAACTTGAAATGTGTTGACGTGATTCTTTAATATCCACTTGGATATTAACATCAATTTTTTCCCCTTACTTTCAAATGTATTGCATATTAAAATAATTTAAAATTTTTCTAATTTAAGGTTGATTTGTATTGTATTATTTTACGGTTTTTTAAGTTAATGTAGAATACACATGGCGCCAATGCAAAATTCTCACATAAATCCATCTCACAAGTCGTATCTAGGAATGTCAATGGGTAGGACATGCTAATACCATTACTCGTACCCGTAGTTTATGTTATGTATCCATATCCTACCCGTACTCGTGCGGGTGATAAAAATTATTACTCATACCCTACCCACAGAGTATTTGTTTATCCTTAGGGTACCCATTTACCTGTGGTTTAAATTTAATTAATTAACTTAACAAATAATATACCATCAATTTAGAACAATAGATTATAAAAATATACGAGATAATATGAAATATTCTATTCACACAAAATAATATAAAAAATATAATTTATAACTAAATGTACTTAATGAAATAGTAATCTGATAAGTTATCACTTGAAATTTCTAAATTGCATTTTCACGGACTTGTCTGAAACCTGTTTAGATTTTGTCTAAACTCTGTTTATATTTCATACTTTTTTAAAACTTCTTTATAACTTGCTTATATGTTATTTATACGTTATTTATATGTTGTTTATAGGTTATTTATATGTTATCTATATATTGTATATATGTTATTTATATGTTGTATATATGTTGTTTATATGTATTATATATATTTATATGTTGTATATATGATATGTACAAGTTACAAACATAGCATAAACAAGTTATAGAATTAATACTTGTATGTTCTGTATCTCTGTAAAATATATAAAAGTTACAAACATAGAATAAATAAGTCATAAACATAGTATATACAAGTTACAAATATAATATAAACAAGTTGTAATACTAATACTTGTATGTTCTGTATCTTTGTAAAAGATATACAAGTTAGAAACATAACATAAACAAATCATAAACATAACATAAACATAGTATATACAAGTTACAAACATAATATAAACAAGTTGTAACATTAATACTTGTATGCTCTGCATCTTTGTAAAAGATATACAAGTTAGAAACATAATATAAACAAATTATAAACATAACATAAACATAGTATATACAAGTTACAAACATAATATAAACAAATTATAAAACTAATACTTGTATGTTTTGTAAAAGATATACAAGTTACAAACATAGCATAAACAACACCTTAATTTTGGAAACTAGAACAATGCCAATAGAATATCAACAACATTCCAACAATATATAAACAAGAGTTGGTAAATTTGAAAATATACATTTGTGAATTTGAAAAAATTGAAAAGTAAAAATGTAATATGCAAAAGTGGGTAGTGCAAAATAAATATTGTAAAGTATCGTATGTGTATTGTGTAAAAA
>CAODLS010086956.1:0-21988 GCA_948243855.1 Flueggea neowawraea | reverse complement strand
TTACTTAAGTATCAATGGAGAACACTCAACTGTGCAAGATGGTGTAACTAGTCCTTTGACTTGAGATCACCACAGCATACTAGTGTATAGTCATGTAACTTTAATCCCACTCTATGTAACCTGATTGGGGTTGCTAAAAAGGTGAAGGTTGGGTTGCATAACGAAACAAGTAAGTATGGTGAGTGATCAAGATAGGATTTTCACCCTTAGTAATATGAGGGAAGTGTCTCATTGAGCCTCTCAATTGAGTAATGAGAACTTAAATCCATGGTCATGGTCTAATTGGTTGCAACTTGGAAAGTTGAATCAATTTGGTATAGTTTCTCTTAACTTGGTGATTGATGAATTCCTTCGAGGTAAGGGGTTGACACTATCAATGCCCTATACTCGAAGAGGCACGAAATGATAAGGGACCAAATTACATGATAATCTTTCATAAAGGCATAAGTCGCTTAACGACAACTCAAGTTCGAGTGGAGGTGTGATAGCTAGCTAGGGCCCAATTTTACTAAGTAATTTAAGAGTCGAATCGTAGGTTACTACCCTCGTGAATGAGGGCCTAGAGGGTCACACACAATAATACGTTGTAGGAATAACGTTACTCATGAGATGAATAATGTTCAAGTGAGCAATCCTAGCTTGACTACAATTCCTATTTTGACTCGTAGATGAACATCCTCAAAGAGGCGACCTAAATGTATAGGAAACCTTATGATGATACCTAATTAATTTAGAAACCTAAAAATCTCATTTCATATGCGAGTCGTAGTTTGACTAGAAATTCTAATCGAAATGGGAGTCCTAGTGTAACTAGGGTAAGTTCTAAAATGGGAACTAATGATTGCCTCTTGTTTTAATGGAACTAATCCTAACACTTGGATCATCCTCAATGTTGAGAGTCCTAATGCAGTTAGGATTCCTAGTTGAGATAGGATTTGAAAAATGAGAAAAACTAGTTCAACTAGTTAGTATCAATATTAAGGGTTTAGAGCGCAATGGTTAGTAGTTCTACTTTGATTAAGGACATCCCGAGATGAGCCCTAATTAAATTAAGATTCTCCATGTTTATTTAATTATTGGATAATTGAATAAAATACAAATCTTTGTTGGACTTGGATATATGTTGCAACGAGTTTACAGATATTGCGCTTGTGTTTGTTTAATGGGTGGAAACCCAAAGTCCATTAAGCCCAATTTGATTAGGGTTAATTAAGCTCATTCCTAGTATAAGAATGAGTTTAATTTTCTGCCAATAAAGTGGTTTTGGTTATCCATAAGGAGTTTTAAGGGTTTGGAATATCTTCCTATAAAATAAGAAGATATCTCACTTGATGTGGGCTATAATCATGGAGATATTATAGGAGGTGTCTATCAAACCCTAATCCTATTTGGACTAGGGTATTTAAGGGTGTTTTAAATGAATTTTTGGTAGCCTAATTTGTGCATATGATGAGCAAAACGTTGCTGCCTTTGTTGCCCTTCTTCTTGTCAAAATCCATAAAAGTGTTCATAGCGCACTGATTCGAACCCAATCCTAAGCCACAAACTCCTAGCCATGATTATGGACCAACATGGTGTGGATGTCAATATAGACACCATACTTTCGGTGTTGTGGAGTGGCTGGTCGAACATGAAAAGGATCAACAAGTTCGTAACTCAATCGTGTTCTTCACAGTTATTCGATTCTTTTATGAGGTAAACATTTGCAATTCCTTCTTTATTATATGTATCGATTGTTTGCATAGATCTTGGTGATCGATAATGTGTAAAATTTTTAAAAATTTCACTGCATTTTCCCTACATTAATTTGCCTTATTACCTTCATGTATGTCGTTGATTAATGTTTACACAACAAAACTATTTATTCATAATTATTATTGTTAGTTTATTATTCTCTTCATTTCAGTAAATTATCAAATTATGTTACTTATATAACTCATGATATTGATTCCATAGCAATATTAATTGGTTTAGCCAAATAATAACAATAAAATATTAAAATATATATAAGGTAAAATGGTTACTTTTTCAAATAAAATGTTGAAATGTATGCATTTAATATGGACTAACCAAACAAATTCATATAGTATTTAGATGAGACATTGTTTGAATACCACTAATCAAACGATATATTTGTGAAATGTTCACATTTAATGTGCATATTTGATGAAATATGTACATTTGAAAATCTCTCAAACCAAACTATATATTGGGAAATTCACACTTTTATAATTGTTGTGGACCGTGTCCGAGCTACAGGCCCATCCACTGTGGTATTGTCTGCTATGAGCTTGTGGGCCTTCACGATTTTATCCAGGAAAAAATGCCTTAGTGATTTCAGGGAGGAAGGTGCTTATAAGCGACATTTGGCCTCGACTCCTAGTTGATGTAGGAGTATAATACTATAATAGCCCCCAGTCGAGGTTAAGGAGCTTGAGAACACGGCTTTAGCTCGACAGCTTTTTGCTCGAGTTCCCACATTAAGCGCCAATTGTTGTGGACCATGTCCGAGCGCCAGACCCATCCACTGAGGCATTATCTGTTATGAGCTCGTACGCCCTCACGATTTTGTCTAGGAAAATGCGCCTCAGTAGTTTGAGAGAGGAAGATACTTATAAGTGACAATTGGTCTCGACTCCTAGGCGATATAAGAGCATGACACCACAATAATAACAAAATAATTTTTTTTTGAAAAATAGTTTTCAAAAATGCCAATTTTTCAAAATGCAAAAAAAAAAATGATTTGAAGAATGCTATATTCAAGAGAAAATGCGATATTTTTGCGAGAAAATCCACAAGTTGAGGAGAGGAGTGAGGAAAGAGGAAGAGAGGGGAGAGAAAATAGAAGAGAGAGAAAAAATTAAATAAATGACAAAAAAATTGGCTTTTATTTAATTAAATATGACATTTTTAAGATAAGAATTTAAAAGGGTCCCAAACAAGTTGGAATGTCCAACTGCATCGTCTGATTTCTGACATCGATCTTTTACTAAAAAAAGATCAAAATTTAAAAAATGGCATATAGTAAATCTAAAATTAAAAAAAAATGTGGCATTCACTTAATTATCAAGCTTTGATTCTTTTTGTCAAAATCTAAATTTTATTTGAAACATATGATATAATTAATTCCGATATATTTGTGTCAAATATGATATTGTGAAGTTTGGAGTGGGTTAATGTCCGAGATTATACTTTTAAATGTGTAATAACTTACTTTGTCTATATGTGTTAGTTACTTTGTCTATATGTGTAATAACCTATATGTGTACCCACTGATTTGTCTCGGTGTTCGTTCGGCTTCGTGCGGTGAGGTATATGCTTCGTAATTCAATAATAATATTTTAAGGGCCAATTACAAAAGCGCAACCGTTTGAAACATTAATTACAAAACAGAAATCTTCTTACTTCATAAAATCACGCCTTTCAATTGGACTTCATTTGGCTTTTTCCTTACAGAATTATGCTCTTTTATTTTTTTTTATTTTAATCCTTTTTCTTTTTTTTTTTGGAATTATTTTTTAATTTTTTTGACCTTTTTATCCTTGTGCCTTTAAATTTATATTTTTTTTTTAAAAAATGAACCTAGAACAAAACTTTAAGAAAAATCTCTAAACTACTAAATATACAAAAAAATAAGCCTTTTAAAAACTTCAAAATAACCTTTGATAAACCTTTTTAAGAATGTCATAAACTTGCAAATCTTCCAAAAAAATTAAAATCAACCTAATATAAACTTTACTTAATTTTACCAACTAAAATACATCTTTTTCGGAAAAAAAACTTCAAAATTTTATTTAACAACTTTATGTAAACTTCAAATAAAACTTCAAAATTTTAAACAATTTTTAGAAAACAAAAAACTTAAATGAAAGCTTTTTTAAAAAATAAACTTTTTATAAACTTAAAAACAACCTAATATAAACTTTGCTTAATTTTAACAACAAAAATACATATTTTTTAGAAAAATACTTCAAAATCTTGTTTAACAACTTTATGTAAACTTCAAATAAACCTCCAAAATTTTAAACAATTTTTTCAAAACAAAATACTGAAATGAAAGCTTTTTTTACAAAATAAAATTTTTATAAACTTTAAAACAACCTAATATAAACTTTGCTTAATTTTAACAACAAAAATACATCATTTTTAAAATAATCCTTCAAAATTTCTTCAAATAAACCTCCAAAATCTTAAACAATTTTTCCAAAACAAAATACTTAAATGAAAGATTTTTTAAAAAATAAACTTTTTATAAAATTAAAAACAACCTAATATAAATTTTGCTTAATTTTAACAACAAAAATACATCTTTTTCAGAAAAATCCTTCAAAATTTTATTTAAAAACTTTATGTAAACTTCAAATAAACCTCCAAAATTTTAAACAATTTTCCAAAACAAAAAACTTAAATGAAGACTTTTTTAAAAAATAAATTTTAAAATTTTAAATAGATTATAAAAATATATTTTAAAAAAATTCCTGATAATACAGCTAGGGTTTCAATGAGGCGCAAATCTCGCCGCCATCAAGGAGCAGCGACGGGAAATCGGTGAAAACACGATGCCATCAGTTGACGTGGAGTAGCGAAAACGCAAGGGGAACTGGCTGTAGCAGGACAAAGATCAGAGAACAAAAGAGACGGAGATATAGAAGAAGAGCAAAGAACTAGAGCTGTTGTGATGGAGATCTAAAGCACTTGATGGAGAAGAGCAGTCGCGACGGAGATTCGGACGAGAACAACAGTCGCCATGAACATCCGAAAGAGAAACAACAGTCGCGATAGATATTTGAAGGTGAAGAGCATGTGCGACGGAGATCTAAAAGAGAAAAGCGAGTCTCGACCACCGTGAGAGAGAGGGGGCAGGCTGAGAGGTGGGATGGACGGCGGTGTTGAGATGAGAGTAGAGAGAGAGCGGAGAGGAAGGGAGAGACAAAGGAGAGAGAAGATAGGAAGAGAGAGAAAGTAGAGAGAGAAAAATAAGTGGTCAAATGAGACCAAAAAAGCAAGGAAAGTAAGCAGATTAAATATATATTTGGTATGTATACACTAAGAAAAAGACGTGTATGACTGTAAAAAGCACGATGAAAATTAAGAAAAAATTGCCGTATGAGTTGATTTGTAATTGATGGTATCAATTGCAGTCCAGAGTGTAATTATCTCATATTTTAATCAAAGAAATGGGCTTTCAAGGCCCAAGTGAGAGGTCACCAAGAATTATTAGGTATTATGTTCACAGAATGTTGAGTGATACTCGTTTGACTATACGATACACGTATTTGTATTTTTGGTTTTCCATCGATATAGAATCAGTTTCCAGTCAGATATATAAAATGTTATTTTGGTATCAAAACTTTATTCAAATAGTATTTACAGTTTTTGTTTTTTATTCAATCTTTAATTTTCTAGTTTTCCTTTGATATCAATCAAACCACCTATATCTTTATTCAGCCTTCAAAATTTGATCTTCTTCATTAAAAAATGGAAAGAGAAGGAAATTAGGGATAGATAGAAAGAAGAAAGAAAGATAGAAAAAGTGAAGGAAGAGAGATCAAGATCTAGAGAGATCTGGTTTGATTTTAAAATTTGATATTTTTCATTAAATAAAAGAAAAAAGAGGAAATTGAGGTTAGATTAAAAAAAAAGGAAGAAAGAAAGAGAAAGTGAAAGAAGACATATCAAGATCGAGGGAAATCTGGTTTTATTTTTATACTTGTTTGAATTGTTCCTTTTCCCTTTTTTTATGTTCCGTGAATCTGTTGTTGGCAGATATGCCATTGTGGGGGAAGATCTTCAGTACTTGTTTCTTTACACTGTTACTCACAAGCTACAGTTAGGATAGCCAAAAACAGTATGTATAATGGCAAACGAAGACACATCCGTATTAGACATGGTATGGCAAACAACCATGGAGTAATTTCTATGGAGTATGTCAAATTTGAAAAGAATTTGGTAGATCCTTTTACAAATGGATTAATAAGAAGAGTTGTTCTTGAGTCATCTAGAGGAATGACGCTTAAACCCATAGACAAAGATGAAAGGTTTGATCAATAATTTTTTATCAATAGTTTATTTTTGTTGAATTTGACGATTCCATAGCCTAGTGTTAGGTGGTCCTATTTTGAATGGACTTGTTGGATCATCATTATGTCTATTTGTTATGGATTCATAGCCATTGTGGTGGTCCTTTTTTTGTTTGGGCTTGGTGATACTATTGGATAATGTGTAGGAGAAATGCAGTAGAATTTTTAAAATTTTACACATTACCAAATCTCTAGATCCATTCAAACAATCAATACATACAACAAAAAAGGATTTATGAATGTTTACCTCCTAAAAAGATCGAATAACTGTGAAGAACACGATTGAGTCATGAACTCGTTGATCCATTTATGTTTGACCAGCCACTCCACAACACCAAAAATATGGTGTCTCTATGAGTATCCACACCACGGATAGGAGTTTACGGCTCAGGACTAGGTTCAAATCGGTGCGCTATGAACACTTTTATGGAGTCAGATGTTTATAGTTTTTGCCAAGAAGAAGGACAACAAGGACATCAATATTTTCCTCTCCTTATGCACAAATTAGGCTGTTCAAAATTCACTTAAAAGACCTTTAATTACCCTAGTCCAAATAAGGTTATAGCTTAATGGGCTTTAAGCTTCCACCCATTAAACAAGCACAAGTACAAATTTTCAAGCCCATTGTAACATATATCTAAGTTTAACAAAGATTTGTATTTTATTCAATTATCTAATAATTAAATAAACATGGAGAATTATAATTTAATTAGGACTTATCCTGAGATGTCTTTAATCAAATTAGAACTACTCACTATTGTGCTTTAAACCCTTAGTACTGACACAAACTAGTTGAACTAGTTTGGCCGTTTCTCAATTCTGTTCATAATAGGAATCATACCACAATTAGGAATCCTAATTGCATTAGGACTCTTAACATTAAGAATGATCCAAGTGTTGGGATAGTTCCATTGAAACATAAGACGATAATTATTTTTCATTTCAAAACTCATACTAGTTACACTAGGACTCTTATTTCGATTAGGAATTCTAGTCAAACTAGGACTCTCAATTGAAATGAGATTTGTGGGTTTCTAAATTAATTAGATATCATCTTAAGGTACCCTATACATTTAGGTCACCTATTCGAAGATGTTCATCCATGAGTCAAAATAGGAATTCTAGTCAAACTAGGATTGCCAACTTGAACATTATTCATCTTATGAATAATGTTATCCCTACAACATTTTATTGTGTCTAGAGGCCCCTCATTCATGACGGTAGTAACCTAGGAGTTCTCCATTGACACTCAAGTAATTTATCATGTGGCCTCTCAACAGTGGGTTAGTCTAGCATCCATGCTAACGCTTAACTATATGCCTACATGTTTGGCCCAAATATGACATAATTGCTTTTCATGGGGAAATTGAACCAACCAAATCATGTAATAGTCTCGCTGGTTGTCGACGCCCTATACTGATACTCATTGACTATGGAAATTTAGATATAGTGTTCAAGTACCAATGTATTTACTGTCAGCCATGGCATACAAGGTGTGAACCTACTTTATCATAGACATCGTTTTGTTGATCTAATCATTCCAAACAAAATGATTCTCCTATCATATTAATTAGTGAAATAAAAACATGCCTTTTATATTTTGTTGTTGTTACTTTTGTGGTGCCCTTAATGGTTGGCTTCTAGGGAACCTACACTAACAAATACCACTATACAGAGGTTAAACTACAAAGGTCTTTAATGATTTCATAGCCCTTCATTTGGGTGGTCTAAAATAATTAGACCTGATGAAACCACCTATATGGGTGTGAAGGTGTGGCTGCCTTCCATGAAAGACTTTGGTTGTCTTTCTAGAGCACCCATGAGAACCTAAGGTATACACATGGCCAATCATATATTAGTGTAGTATCGCAGAACGATAAACATTAAGGGTATAATATGTGTTGTGGGGTCTCACCTTGAGTTCTTGAAGTTCAAGAGCAATTCATTTCACTGACTAAGTTGTTGCCTCATTTCACTATGTGTCAATTCAATCAAAAGACATTGATGATTAAGTATATGACCCTTCATTTACCCATATTATTTGTTTTCTTCTACCAGTAAGCTATTTATGGGGGATTGTTAAAAGAATGGTTGTTGGTTTATAACACCCTCTATACTTATTTAAAAACCTTTTGACTCGGTCCTTTACTTAAAATCCTTCTTTCTTAATATCCTTCCCACTTTTATAAAACAACCCACCAACAACTTGATTTTCTGTTATGATTTGGATTCCAAAAATCAAGGTTTTAAGGCTTTATATATGGAGAGGTTTCAAGATGAACATAGACACCTGGAAAAACAAAAATAAAAATAATCTCTTCTCTTCATCTTTTTTTTTTCATTCTGGCTAATTGTATTTTGTTGTTCCAAGCTTTTTCCACGAGTGCATGTGCTGGAGGCTAACCTTGGGGAGCGAGCGGCGTTGTCGATTGCACCTTAGTCGTGCCAAAATTCGCTTTCAAGGAAGTGGTTCATCTACGACACAACTTCAATTGAAAGGCTCATGTTCTTTATCTCTTTTTTTGTGAACATTTGTAATACATAATAGTGGACACGCACACTAGAGAGTTTGAATTTTCTGTTTAAAATAGTGATAATTACGTCATACACCACAAAAAAATTGCAAAATTTGCTCTGTACGGACTGAGTATGTTTATTACAAATACACTTTATAGCATTTTCGTCCGTGAAGTTTTAATTTTCAAATTCACGGATATAATTTTTAAATTCACATACTCTTGTTTATATTTGTTTATAATAATTGTTTATATGTGTTTGTATTTGTTTATCTATTGCTTATATATGTTTGCATATAAACAAATGTAAATAACATATAAACAAATATAAACACATATAAACAAATACTCCCTTCGTCCCAATTTGATAGGCACTAACTAATTTTCACTGAAAATAAGAAATAGTAGTTTTAGTAGTTAAAATCATTTAGTTCTATACGATTTTCCATTTATGCCATTTGACTAATTATGTTTGTAATTAATGAATTAGTTAAAAGAAAGATTAAATAAGGGCAAACTTGTAACTTCGTTAATGATAAATGCAACAAAAAAGGAAAGTGTGCATATATTTTGGGACATCCAAAATAGATTTGTGCCTATCAAATTGGGATGGTGGGAGTATAAACAACGTGTAAACAATATTCAAATAATTATCTGAAAATGTAATTTTCAAAAATTAGTTTGATAGCTCGTGTAATTTTGGAAAATTTGTTAAAATACTGAAAGTTGACAGCGTGAATTAAAAATTTATGTATCTAAGTAGAGTGTATAGATTAGAATAGACTTGACTTTTTACTTTTTCTTTGGAGTTACAAAAACTCTTATTTTTACATCTTTGAAGTAGAGATTAGAATAGACTTGACTTTTTACTTTTCTTTGGCTTCTTTTTGTTTTTGGAAGCAGCCAACAACGTCTTTTTGCTGGGTATTTTTAAGAACTTTAACATAATCAATCTTGTCTCTTTTCGTGATAGCTTTTAGCCACTAGACCATTCTCTTGGTTAGAGGTTACCTTGAATCATTGGAATAAAGTTGTGAGGTTTCTTGTTTTCATTGATTTCTATTGATTTATTCAAGTATTGAATGTTTCTCTACTGTAATCTCATGATTTTATCAGTTGATTGTTAAGGTCGCCAATTAGTTTATTAATTGTTACAATCTATTACTATGTGGAATACTGCATCCGTAATTGTGTGGTTCATTTGACAAAAGTAGTAACTAAGAATTATTATTATCATGTTAGAATCATAATTCTTAGGAAAATCATTCAACTGGATTAAATGCAGCATCGTACATGCATTGTCTTGCTTCATTGTCTTTCTTGTTCTTATTGTTATTGTCCAATTAAATTTGAGATCGTATCTAGGTTGTTAGGCAATAAGTATTAGCTAGAATAAATGTTTCTAGTTAATTAATCATAAGGAAAGACAGATAAATTAGTTACCAAAATGAATATTTAAATGGTTAACTTAATACTTTTTGTGCCAAGGATCAACTGAAATTCAAATGGTGATGGTTACCGAAGACCAATGCTTTCGTTTATTGAGTTTACTATTGTAATTGTTGTTGCTTTCTATTTTTTTTTTAAAATTACTGCTTTCATAACAAATGTTTCAGTCAATTATCAAAACCCCCAATTTGTTACTATTTCTGTTTGTGTGCAAAACTGTCTACAAAACTCTTCTTGGGATCGACCTGTACTCACTACAAACTTCATTTTAGTGTGTCAAGTGTGGTTTTAATTTGGTTGCAAGCAACAACATCATCACCCGGTCCAATTTCGAATGCTCTCAAGTTTCAAGCCACTGCTATGCTAGTATGCCTAGGGAAAATTGGACTTTTATACCAAATTAAAATTTAGAATTGGGCTTTTGCCATGTACCAAACATATGTTGAGTAATACAAACACGCTTGAAATATGTTGCAAAAATACCATATTTTTAATTGACTGAGAAATTGACCGAGAATTTGAGATATTTTGGCAAAACATCTCGATATTTTTGCTAGAAATTGATTTTTTTGCGGAAAGAGTTAAATTCCAAAAATCTGAAGTGCCCAGAATGTATCTGATGGTATCCAAATGTATCAATATGTATTCAAATGTCTCTAAATCACACTTTTTTGTATAAAATTTGATTTAATAAATTTTTAATGTAATATTTTTTTTTAAGTTAAAGGCCTCCAAATAACAAATTTTAATAATTTTTACAAGTTTTTTTGATAGTCTCCAAAATGTATCCAAATCTCAAATGCTTATATAATTGTTTTTAGTATCCAAATGTATCAAGTGTATCTAAATGTCTCAAAATTTCACTTTATATATATATATATTTTATAGTCTCCAAATGTATCCTAATGTATCTGTAAGTTTCAATTTCAATTTTACAAAACCAAGGGTATTTACGTAATTTTAAGAAAAATAAAAAAGAGGCCACAACTAGGGTTTTGGAAGCCTAGCCATCACCACCAGTAGCACCACATCATCAAAGGCGAAGGATACAAAGAGAGAAGAGGTTGTGCTGATGAGAGAAGGGATGAAAAGGATAAGAGTGTGAAGTCAAGAGAGGAAGGGAGGATGACGACAGGAGGGAGGGATGAAGCAAAAACAAAGAGAGAGAGAGTAGGTTAGAGTGCGGTAGGGGCGGGCGGTGGAGAGTAATCTAGGGTTTCAGATCTGTTGAGAGAAACATAAGTGAGAGAAAGGAGAGGTGAGAGTTTGAGAGAGGAGAAAGGAGAGAAAAAGGAGAGGGAGAAAGATAAATGAGGAGAGGAAAAAAATTGATCAAATGAGATGATAAATTGAGTTTTATGTGATCAAATATAATATTTTTCAACTAAAGATTAAAAATATGGTATCAAGACAACTGCACATTAAAAATATTAGCATTTTAGCTATTTCAAAACCTCGTCTTCTTTCTGTCAAAATCGAAAAAATTAATTTAGGCACTTGACATAATTAGTTCATATGCCTATACCCATTCTTTGGCAACACCAGAGGTAGTGTCGGCATGCCATTCCGTTATCTGTGCAAATCTATGAGGCGAGCTTTGACTTTGCCTCACACCCGCAAAATACACAATGTCGCCTTCGATCAATAACTATGATCTTCAGATATGATAACAATACATAAAATCCTAATGATGAAATAAAGGCGACCAAGGAAGAGAATTTAAAAACAAATTGTTTTTGATTTACTTGTTCTAACTGCATGTGTATATTTTTGAGCTTATAGGAAAGGTATGATTAGAGCTCCACTTTAATTTGTGAGCTCTCACTTTCCCTATGCTCCACGGCCTTCACCGCGATGACATCTGAAACAGTGCTTTCCCCATTATAACCATCAACCAGCAACATCACAATTTTCGCTCTCCATTACGTATCTTTCTCATTCTTCCTGTCGTGAACAACTCTATCGCAGTAGTTGTGCATAGTGCTCAAGCAGCTCTTTCCGAGCCATCCCCGGATGGATGATCCGTTTGCAAGCGCACCAGCAAGTCCTGTGCTCTTGGTGGGGTTGAGTTCACAGAAGAGGAAAATAAGGCCACCGATGAGAACACAAAACAAGTGTTTATTGGTTCACTCAAGGCTTTTGAAGCCGACCTTTTTGCAAAGCCTGACGCTTAAATTGTTTGTTTCAATAAATAAAATAAGTGTTATTTTAAGCCTAATGGCTCGTCCCTATTCTTCATGAGTTGAGATGTTAGTTTCTATACTTTAATACTATTGCAATATAAAATGAGGACACATACTTTATTGGCCTGTAAAATCACACAAGAGTGTAGGAATGTAAACGACAAGATACATGAAAATTGAAAACAATGGACATTGAAGAAATCGGTTTGGGAATTCTATGTTTGCACTCCGCATATATGGAATGACGACATTAGTGTAATATTAATCTTCCAACGATCGTGTCCAAACTTTTTGAAAATTGTTTGCCAAACTGTTAGAAATATTGCATAAGATGTTGCAAGTTTGAATAGAGATAATATTTTTCCATGCTTGTTTTTAGAGATTTGAGATTATTTGAAGTTTTTGATATTTGGTTTGAATTTCATATGTAGATTATTCCACCTATTTTTACTCAATTTGTTGAGGTTTGAAGCCTATATAAAGGCTGGTTTGTGATTAGTTTTTGTATGAATAAAAGAGCAATAGAGTTATACTCCAAGAAATTCTTACAGTGGTATCAGAGCTTTCTTCTTGAAGGACTTGTGAGTGATCAAAAGAAGCTTCAACAATGAAGAAGAAAAAGAAAAAAAAAAGAGTGGTAGAGATTGTGAAATACAGTGCAAGTTGTTGAAGAGAAAATATTTTTTTAACTAGATGGTGAGAAGTGCACCAAGATACATTATGGAGAGAAGTGTTCCATGAAACCAAATTGAGTTTGTGGAGAGAAAGTGCTCTACCAAGATGAGTTATGGAGCGAAGTACTCCATGAAAGTTAAATTAGGAGAGAAGTGCGCGTGTTGAAGAATAGAGAGAGGTGATGTATTGGTAATATTGGAGAGATGTGCTCCAATAGAAAAGAATTATGGAGAGACGTGCTCCATGAAAGTTGAAGTATTTCAACTTTGCAATAAGAAGGAATGAATTATTAGATTGATGATATTGGAGAGAAGTACTCCAAATAATTTTTTTCAAGGAGGAGTTTGAGTTTTACAATATCAAGTTCAAGAGAAGACCGAAGCATCCAAAGTCGATTCGAAAATGAAACAAGGAGTTTGCAACATCATAGACAAGGAGGAGTGTTAGAAATATTGCCTAAGATGTTGCAAGTTTGAATAGAGAGAATATTTTGACATGCTTGTTTTTAGAGATTTGATATTATTTGATATTTGGTTTGAATTTCATATGTAGATTATTCCACCTATTTTTACTCAATTTGTTGAGGTTTGAAGCCTATATAAAGGCTGATTTGTGATTAGTTTTTATATGAATAAAAGAGCAATAGAGTTGTACTCCAAGAAATTCTTACACAAACACTTGAAAATATTGGAACGAAAGAAAAATGGCCCAATCGCTGGTTTCAAAACTAGAGGAGATCTTTTGTCTCCATATGTTCGCCATGATGTCTCTTTCAAGCATTTAATTAATTAATTAAGAGAGAGTGGTATTTTAGGACACTGGACTCTTCTCGTATAATTAGGAGTTTCAATTCAAATGGATGTCTTTCACAGTTACAATCTGAAGAAGACAAAAGAAGGGAGAAAAGGCATGCAATTTTCATAGTAATTTCAGTTAGACATAGTAATAAGATGCATTGATTGAACATGATCTTTCAAACAAGAAATCCTTTGCTTGGACAGTTTCCAATCTATAAATAGCGGAATCGCTAGTTCACATATTCCATATCAAGTAAACGAATTGCTATTAGAAATCAAACATGGCTGCGTTCACTTGTGACATGCAAGTAGTTACACAGATCCCTCCAGCCAAGATGTTCAAGGCTTTTGTTCTTGACGCTGAAGCCCTTATCGTTTAAGTGTTGCCACAAGCTATTAAGAATGTTGTCACTCTTAAAGGAGATGGAGGGCCTGGAGCCACCAGGCAGATCTAACAAACAAAGTGGAGAAGTCTAATCGACAGAGAAAATTTGACGTACACGAGCACTCTAATCGAAGGAGAAGTCTTGACGAACAAGCTTGAAAAGGTGACAAGCCAATTTAAGTTTGAGGCCTCCCCTCACGGAGGATCCATTTGCAAGTGCAGCAGCAAGTACTATGTTATTGGTGACAATGAGCTTGAACCTGAGGAAATTAACGTTGGCCAACAGAAAACTGCTGGAATATTGAAGGCCTTTGAAGCCTGTCTGCTGGCACATCCTGATGCATAAAATTAGGGCCTATGCTTGTTGGTAGATTCAATACTACAATTGCTAATCCTGAAGCCTTAATTTTAAGCTTTTCTTTGCGATCCTGAGGCCTTACACTTTATGTTTTCATAATGTAAGGATTGCATGTATAATCTATGCCAACAATAAATCTTTGGAATTTAGTTTTATCTCGGAAACTTCTATTTGTAGTTGTGTACCCCAGATTGGTCAATTAACTAAATGAGGCTTGATTTGAAAAATACATAGCATAAGAAAAAATTATTAATGAAATTCAGGTGATAATATAGTTCAGAAAACATAATAGAATCATTATGTATGCTGTTTGTATCCTCCTCCCAATTCCATTCCAAAACAATGGCGATTCCTGACAAAGTGATAAACTTAGCCTCTCCTCTGCCATTCCTGGACCATATACAGATCATCGATCCATCCTCCACTTGGTTTACTGCTGTGACCATTATTACTTGGATAATGGAGAATGAAATTAAAGCTGCTAAAGAGAAGTCAGTTTGGACTTTTCAGCGCCATTGAGGCATGCCTCCTTGCCGTCGACGTTCAATGTGAAGGAAAAGTGTTAAACAATGCGAGTCAAACTTACCAATATTTACTCAGCTCATAGGCTGATGGATTATGCTTATCTCTTTGCTACGAAGTGCTTGGACCTTTTCTTAATTTTGCTATCCCATCTTATTTTTTAACTTCTTAAAATATGCTTATGAATATCCTATTCCGGTCAATGAATAAAAGAAAAAAAAAAGAAAAATATATGCAAGGAAGACCTAGAATGTAAAGTAAAACACCTCCTACATAACGTCATTGACTAATTAATCTGCCAGATTGCTGCTGCAGCTATCGTTGATTTGATCAGTTAAAGAAATAATGTAAGATTCCGAAGACTTTGGACTTTCAAAACCAAATGTAACCAGTCTGCTATGAAGAATGGACTAATCTTTGTATGAGTTAGAAATTTCAGCACCTTGATAGAAACAATTCTTAACCACCAAGTTTTCAAGTTTATTGAATAAGAATTTTTGGTTTTGATCATCTCAAAATTATGCCTTATCAAGTCTTATAACTCCCAAAGATAATTTTTACATGATGGTATTCATTAAATTCTCTACACTAATAATTAACTGCACTGTATGTATCTTTTGGTCTTTGGAGTATGTTTTATACCTAACGGTTTGTTTGTCTGACTAGAATGAATTAGTTCCTTTAAAAATTGGTGATTACTTGTTCATGACCATGACATTACGAATAATCTACTTTTTTTTTTGTATCCATAGTAGAAAATTTCGTGCACCTTAGCCTATAAATGCCTACTCTATTTCCCCACATCTCTTCACTCCAGAACACTCATGTTATCTAAACATCACTATAATTGTTCATTTATTGGGGGGCTGTGTTAGTTTTTTAGGCTACAATGGGTATGTGCACATTTGAAAGTGAAATTAAATCTTCTGTACCACCTGCCAAGCTGTTTAAGGCTTTTGCTCTTGATGTGGACAACGTGTTGCTTAAAATTTTGCCCGACTCCTTTAAGGGCTGTGAGATCATTGAAGGAGATGGAGGACCTGGAACTGTCAAGAAGCTTACTATTTGCGAGGGTTAGCACAAGTGGTAGGGTGTTAAACCCACCAAAATAATATTAACCTGCTTCGAAACACTCAGAACGAAGTATAGTAGTAAGCATGGTCGAACCATAGAAACCGGTACAAAAATGTTTAAATGCCGTGACAGGAAAATCAAATAAAATAAATAAAGTTGATGAAAATGTAAGCAATGCCGAAAATCAAAGTGAGGCCGAAATAAAACTTAGCAACTAGGAAAAAATTCGCAACAATAAAAATGAGAAGAAATTCAATAACGAGAAAGCCTAGTCAATGTATTTCATCCGTTCAATCCATTTAGTCGATCATAGACTCAAAATATAATTATTAAACCTTCGAACAGACAGAGTTATAGCTAACAGTGATGCACTCGATTAACCAATCTCTTCTTAATTTTTTGATAGCCCCGGGACGCCTTGCAGACTATTTTCCTAACCACTAGACAACTCTCGGGACACTCTGACAGGATTTAATCTATGGCAGTAGTACGAATTAAAGAAACCTTTATCCTAGCCAGTAAAATCGAAAACGCTGTAATTCATTTAAACTAGATTAATCAATCTCACAACAATGAATAATGCCCAAACCGCGTTGTTTATTACCTATATTAGAACTAATATGACGCACTATTAATCCTAAATAATGATATGTCATCCAATCAATTACACAACCGGCCGAATCATGCAATCAATACGAACAATAATAAGGGAACTAAGGTTCAGAGATTGAATAAATATTCGAAAGGTTTTATAACAAATAAAACAAGGGTCTCACGACAATAACGAATTGAATTTCAGAAATACCTCAACTAGAAGATTGTTTAGTTACACATAATGAAAGGAGAAAACCAAGAGTCAGAGTAATGTTGGCTGCCCAGGTCATGTTCTCTAGAATAGAATGCAAGAGAGTTCCTCTAATCCAAAATAAAAGAGTATTTATATGTCTCCTAATTAGGAAACCCTAATTACACTCCAAAATAATTAAAAATAATAATAATTAGGTCTATTGTTTTGCTCCAGAAAAAAAAAAGATTAGCAGCCCTCATACAAGTCCATTAGGCTAAAAAACTGAGTCCCAACAGTGAAAACACGAGGCCCAATGCAAAGTTAGTTAATTCAGTCTCGTGCCCTCTTCAGCATGGTCCTACCGAAGTGCTCTCCAACCTGAAATTTGTCCAAAATCGCTCCAAATCCACACCTTTCACCAACGTTCTACTTAAACCACCGAAGAAGCATAAGAACATAAAAGACACAAATAACAACAATTTATGATGCAAAACAAATATAAAATGTAATATTAAATATGCCTAAAATGCAACCTATTAGAGCTCAAAAGAGCAATATATATAATGCATGCAACATTCAGACTTACATAAAAACTAGACTTACGCAAACAAGTAGCTTGGTACTCATGCAAAAGTGGAACTTGTAGAAACAACAGCTAGTGAAGCTCAAAGGACCAACACAGTGCACGCAACTAAGGAAGCTATACATGCAAGTGTATCTTGCACGCTTAAATGATCAAAGATGAGCACGTAGAGACTCAAGGCTAACCTAGCCCATAGTTTGAAAACTTTTTAGGTCAAAGGTAAAATAAAAAATTTATTTGCGCAAGTTAGATCTTATGCACGAGTTCAGATTTGATTTTCTGCTAGGATTATTTTTAAAATCTGTAATGTCAAGGGATGTTTTCAAACCCACTGGTCATATTAAAATAACATACGTACGCTAGTCTGGAGCATGGAAAATGTTGAGCTTACTGGAACTAAAATACTGTTTTTATAGATGTAAAAAGCTCGTTGCACATATAAGGGAAGTTTAGAATTCCCTGTTACGTATGCAAATATGGAATTATTCACACAATCTACTAACATCATGTGCATTTAATAGAAGTGTTTGAGTCCCACAATAGCTCTATTTGCAAGAGAAGGTAAAAATACCCTTAAAAGACATTAGAAAACATTAAGATACTTCACCTACTAACTTGCAACCTCCTTATTGCTTTCTTGCTCATTAAATTCTCTCACCTACTCCCTTGCTCTTTTGTTTGTAATTCATTTGGTTAGTGTGCTTTGTTAGAGCATTAAATTACCATTGGGTTGACATGGTAAAACATTAGTTGCTTGAGTGATTTAGAGGGTTTTTTTTTCTTGTAATAAAAACAAGTATGTTGTAAGGGTACCTTGCACCTACATTTGAAGTAAGTGTGTAAGAGGTTTTACTCCACTGAAATAGCAGAGTTTAGTGGATTTAAAATTCTTGAACGAAGCTTGAAAAGTGAATATAAGTCAAAGAGGACTGAACCACTACATACACTAGGCTTCATTTTCTCTTTAGTATCTCTCTTTATTTCTTTATTCTTGCTTTACATTTTTAGTTTGTTGAATTGCGTTGGTTTTGTTTTTCTCATGAAAAGTTTTTTATAGTAAAAAAAATTCAAATGACCAAATTCACCCTCTGTCTTAGATTGTTATAAGGATTAATAAGTAGTATCAAATCTTATACTCTTAATACGTGCACGTAAACTAGGTGCATTAGGTGTATTTAATAATTATATCATAACCGTTATAATTAGATCTTCAACATCTCTGAACACGTCTCTCAATGTATATATATATGGGGTCAGGGCACTTCAAAGAAATACCTTACAACATCCTACAACACTTTGCTTTAAATTGTTTAAACTACCAAGCCTCAAAGTATTAATTTCTCATACTGGGTGGGATACACACATATACATAGGATCAACTTACATTATGTGTAAGTTATTTTTTAACTTACTCCTATTGCTCATTCACCATCCATTCTTTTAATCTAATGGTCATTAAATGGTGACAATTGTGTCCTTCATACTTCCATCGTTTCTCTCTTTTCCTTCTTTTTGTTTTTTTAACACTAACCGTAGTATATTATATATCTTTTTTTTGTTTTGTTTTCTAAGGTTGTCAACCATAAAGAGAATATTGTTTAGAGCCTTTTTGATTGTTTTAGAGCCAGTACTCATGCTTGAAGTTACAAATTATCTTGAAGTCAAGACGAGCTTAGAGTTGAAGTCATTGCTTGGCTTGAAATCAAGATTAGCTTAGAGTCATTGCTTGACTTGAAGTCAAGACTATCTTGAAGTCATTGCCCTTTTGGAAGAGCGATATTATTCATCAGGAATTTTCCATCCAAGAAACCCTCTATTGCCTTGGTTGAGTGATATTATTCATCAAGAATTTTCCATCCAAGAAACCCTCTATTGCCTTGGTTGATGATAAAGATGAAGAGAAGAAGGAGTGCACCATATTGTGTATGCACCAAGTAGCAACTGGCCTATTTGTCCTAACGTGGTTAAAGCTTGACGACTTGATGCATCTCAACAGCTGGAGCATTAAAAAGAATGTCAATCTCTGCGATGATATTCTTAACGATGTTGGTGAATCCAAAGTCTTAATGGAATCATCCCTTCATGCAACATATGTTAATTCTTCACCTTTAACGCTATTGGGAAGACACAGTCTTAATGGAAAAAATGTGTGGAAGTGTTCCCACAAATTTTGTGGTGAATTCACTTCCATAAAGGGTTATTAGAAGTAGCTTGAAGACTTTCTTAAAACAAACTCGGATTTGTTGAATGAAATTCGACTTTATGATGCCCTGTACACTTCTTTATTCACATATGATAGAAAATTGACCATGATGCAATCTTTTCTTAATCACTGGAATCCTTCTTCCAACACTTTGTATGCTTATATTAGAGAAAGTTCAATTTTGTTGTCGGACATGAAAGAGCTTGGAGGTTTACCCATCTTTGTTGAGGTGCAAATCTCCATTATAAATTCTTGCCAAAGCAGGTATCGCCATGCAAAACTTGTGCCTTGTGGACATCAAGTTAGCAACTTTGAAAGTACTGGGTCGAATGTTGGCAAGACTTTCGATGGGATGTGCAAACTTGCGAAGCCAACAAGCGAGAAAGGTAGCTAAGTGAACTTCCTCGCTAGCTAATAATAGATGTTAAGTTAGGAAAAGGCTCTCTACATTTATGGCCTTGTGAAAGTTTAGTACCAATAAAACTAGAGGGATTATATGTAGTTTAGGTGGATTGTGCGTCCTTCAATTGATCCTTGCATGGGGTTCCTCATATCGAAACTCACCACGAAGCCAGAAGTTCACCCAATCAGAAATAGCCAATTAATAAGTTCTATACTTGGGACATATAAATGGAAAGCATAAAGTAAGTATTTGCAACTTTGAGGTAGACAGACCTGGTTGTCTAATTTAGTCTCAGTTAGCTCCTCGAGGTAAGAGATTGCCTCATCATAAAAAGAACGAATGATGGGTAAACCTCCAAACTCTTTCATTTCCCGCAACGAAATTGAACTCTCTCCGGCATAAGTGTACAAAGTGTTGGTGGAAGTGAGTCAGGCTCTAGCTTTCGGGCAAATAGGGGAGTTGTTGCTTGGTGCATATGCAATATGGTGCACTCATTCTCTTTGTCTTTATTGTCAACCGAAGCAAGAGAGGACTTCTTAGACAAGAAATTCTTAATAAGCACTATCACTCTCCCAAAAGGGCAATGAATAATAATCTTGACTTCAAACTTGTCTTGAGTACAAGTCAAGTTATGACTCCAAGCTGGGTCTTCATTTCAACCTATTCTTGACTCCAAGCTTGTCTTCACTCCAAGATAGTCCTGACTCCAAACTAGTTTTGACTTCAAGTTCGTCTTCTCTAATCTTGACTCCAAGTTAAGCAATGACTGCAAGCTAATATTGAATTCAATCTAAGCAATGACTACAAACTAATCTTGACTTCAAGCCAAGCAATGAAGCTAAGCTAGTCCTGACTTCAACTCGAAGCTCGTCTTGACTTTATGATAAGTTGCTATTTCAAGTAAGAGTAATGGCTCCAAAGCAATTGAAAAGACTTTAAAAAATATTCCCTTAATGGTTGACAACCTTTTAAAAAAAGGGTTAGTTCAAAACAAAAGTTAAAAAAAAGGACAAAAATAAAGACAAAAAAGAAAAAAAAAAAAGAGGCAACACAAGTATAAAGGTTAGAAATATCTAAGCCAAACAATGTAAATAAAAAACACAGGGGCTAGAAGCAGAAATATCAAAACCTTGGAGCCAGAGGCAAAAATATCAGAACATTGGGGCAGGAACAAAATATTGAAACTGCAAGGACAGAAGCAAAAATATCAGAACTTCAGGCCAAAAGCAGAATATTAACAATGCAGAGGCAGAAGAGGAAATATCAGAACTTTGGAGCGTAATCAGAAATCTCAAAACTAAAGGGCCAAAGCAAAAATAGCAGAATTTCTGAGACCGGATCTGTAAATCAAAATAGAATTTTTAGACCAAAAGTTTTCAAAAGAGATATCCAGAAGTCTTCAAAAGGTCTCCAAAAATTTTAAAAAAGGAGTTTTCAATTTTTTTTATAAAAAGTTTAATTTAATTTAGAAGGCCTCTAAAAGTATCCAAATGTGTCCAAACTATACAATTCTTTTATAAAAGATTTGATTCAATAATTTTTTGTATATTTTTCTTAATTAATTTCAATTATTTGTATATATTTTTACGAATTTTAATTTATTGAAAGATAACTAATTTGATCTCCAAAAGTTTTCTGTCACGACCCATTTCCGGGGCCGCGACCGGCGTACGAAATGAACCGTCTATGGGAGCCCGGCTCATCCCGCACAAGCCTCAAAGTACAAAACTTATACCCAAAACTCATATTTAAATAAATATGAATAACAAATAAAATATAATCTTTGTTTATTAAAAACAAATCATACATAGTATTAAGTGCGGAATTTAATTTCAAATTAAAACATTTGAAATATCAAAAACCTAAACAAAACCCACAGTAATCCGGTGTGTGGAGTATCTAACAAATCAGACAAATGGGCCCGGTCAAAAGGGCATTGACCGCAACATCAAAATCCCTCACTGAGCATCAAA